>CM070449.1:41774673-41860193 GCA_036324595.1 Champsocephalus gunnari | reverse complement strand
GAAGTACTCAGATCTTGTACTTGATTAAAAGTAGAAGTACTCAGATCTTGTGCTTGAGTAAAAGTAGAAGTACTCAGATCTTGTACTTGAGTAAAAGTAGAAGTACTCAGATCTTGTGCTTGAGTAAAAGTAGAAGTACTCCGATCTTGTACTTTAGTTAGAGTAGAAGTACTCAGATCTTGTGCTTGAGTAAAAGTAGAAGTACTCCGATCTTGTACTTGAGTAAATGTAGAAGTACTCCGATCTTGTACTTGAGTAAAAGTAGAAGTACTCCGATCTTGTACTTGAGTAAAAGTAGAAGTACTCCGATCTTGTACTTGAGTAAAAGTAGAAGTACTCCGATCTTGTACTTGAGTAAAAGTAGAAGTACTCCGATCTTGTACTTGAGTAAAAGTAGAAGTACTCAGATCTTGTGCTTGATTAAAAGTAGAAGTACTCAGATCTTGTGCTTGATTAAAAGTAGAAGTAATCAGATATGGGTTCACATGGTTCAGACGCCGCTGGAGCGAGCCACAGCTCCGCACGACACGCATCCAGGTGTCCCTCCGTCCTCATCTGGAGTAGCTCTTAGTATCCTTCGGGCCAGAGGAAGACCCGAGCTCTGCGCCAGCTCCGGTAACAACCCCTCTCTTGTGTGTCAGCTAAGAGTCGCACTCTCTCGGTCGGGGGTATTTAAACACCAGGCAGGAGCAGGCTGACTCCGGCATTCCCAAAGTACCTGCCATCCTGCCCTACCTCCTCCAAGTAAAATCAGCGCTTGAAGCTTTAATTGCACGATATATTCCCGTGAACAAACTCGATTTCCTCTCCCTGCAATGTAAACAAATGTTTCTACTTCCGCGTTCAACCACGTTGTGCCGCTGACGTCACACTCCCGGGGATTCTGGGAATTGGAGTCCCAGGTCCAGCCACGAGTTCTAGCTTCCTGACAGGTATATAATACTATTCTGCATAAGCAATGTTTTATTATGGAAATGTTTGGCCTGCAGTAAGTCATGTTTGAGGCAATTATACAGAAGTTGATTGTATATAAGTATTTATACTAGGCCTACTATAAATCAATGAAATGAAAAACGGAAATAAATTAATAATTTCCATCACGTGAATATGAAGGGACTTCAATCTCCTACAGTGTCTTCTCTGTGAATACCATGAATCATTCTCTGCCAAGCGGCCGTACATTTAATCACCTACCACAGGAATTCAGCTCTACCTGCAATATCTGCCCCTCGCTGGGTCTGCCCCTCGCTGGGTGTGCCCCTCGCTGGGTCTGCCCCTCGCTGGGTCTGCCCCTCGCTGGGTCTGCCCCTCGCTGGGTGTGCCCCTCGCTGGGTCTGCCCCTCGCTGGGTCTGCCCCTCGCTGGGTCTGCCCCTCGCTGGGTGTGCCCCTCGCTGGTCTGCCCCTCGCTGGGTCTGCCCCTCGCTGGGTGTGCCCCTCGCTGGGTCTGCCCCTCGCTGGGTCTGCCCCTCGCTGGGTCTGCCCCTCGCTGGGTCTGCCCCTCGCTGGGTCTGCCCCTCGCTGGGTGTGCCCCTCGCTGGGTCTGCCCCTCGCTGGGTCTGCCCCTCGCTGGGTCTGCCCCTCGCTGGGTGTGCCCCTCGCTGGGTCTGCCCCTCGCTGGGTCTGCCCCTCGCTGGGTCTGCCCCTCGCTGGGTGTGCCCCTCGCTGGGTGTGCCCCTCGCTGGGTCTGCCCCTCGCTGGGTCTGCCCCTCGCTGGGTCTGCCCCTCGCTGGGTCTGCCCCTCGCTGGGTGTGCCCCTCGCTGGGTCTGCCCCTCGCTGGGTCTGCCCCTCGCTGGGTGTGCCCCTCGCTGGGTGTGCCCCTCGCTGGGTCTGCCCCTCGCTGGGTGTGCCCCTCGCTGGGTCTGCCCCTCGCTGGGTCTGCCCCTCGCTGGGTGTGCCCCTCGCTGGGTCTGCCCCTCGCTGGGTCTGCCCCTCGCTGGGTCTGCCCCTCGCTGGGTCTGCCCCTCGCTGGGTGTGCCCCTCGCTGGTCTGCCCCTCGCTGGGTCTGCCCCTCGCTGGGTGTGCCCCTCGCTGGGTCTGCCCCTCGCTGGGTCTGCCCCTCGCTGGGTCTGCCCCTCGCTGGGTCTGCCCCTCGCTGGGTCTGCCCCTCGCTGGGTGTGCCCCTCGCTGGGTCTGCCCCTCGCTGGGTCTGCCCCTCGCTGGGTCTGCCCCTCGCTGGGTGTGCCCCTCGCTGGGTCTGCCCCTCGCTGGGTCTGCCCCTCGCTGGGTCTGCCCCTCGCTGGGTGTGCCCCTCGCTGGGTGTGCCCCTCGCTGGGTCTGTCGCTGGGTCTGCCCCTCGCTGGGTGTGCCCCTCGCTGGGTCTGCCCCTCGCTGGGTCTGCCCCTCGCTGGGTGTGCCCCTCGCTGGGTCTGCCCCTCGCTGGGTGTGCCCCTCGCTGGGTCTGCCCCTCGCTGGGTCTGCCCCTCGCTGGGTCTGCCCCTCGCTGGGTCTGCCCCTCGCTGGGTGTGCCCCTCGCTGGGTCTGCCCCTCGCTGGGTCTGCCCCTCGCTGGGTCTGCCCCTCGCTGGGTGTGCCCCTCGCTGGGTGTGCCCCTCGCTGGGTCTGCCCCTCGCTGGGTCTGCCCCTCGCTGGGTGTGCCCCTCGCTGGGTCTGCCCCTCGCTGGGTGTGCCCCTCGCTGGGTCTGCCCCTCGCTGGGTGTGCCCCTCGCTGGGTCTGCCCCTCGCTGGGTCTGCCCCTCGCTGGGTGTGCCCCTCGCTGGGTGTGCCCCTCGCTGGGTGTGCCCCTCGCTGGGTCTGCCCCTCGCTGGGTCTGCCCCTCGCTGGGTCTGCCCCTCGCTGGGTCTGCCCCTCGCTGGGTCTGCCCCTCGCTGGGTCTGCCCCTCGCTGGGTCTGCCCCTCGCTGGGTCTGCCCCTCGCTGGGTGTGCCCCTCGCTGGGTGTGCCCCTCGCTGGGTCTGCCCCTCGCTGGGTGTGCCCCTCGCTGGGTCTGCCCCTCGCTGGGTCTGCCCCTCGCTGGGTGTGCCTCAGGAGGCTTCATGCTGCAAATCCTAATCACAGATGTTCGTGAAATGACCTCATCACGGGCTTAAATCCAGGCTTCTCAGCAGGCGGGCTCCCAGGGGCCCGTGTGTGTTGCAGCCCGCACTCAAGACTGAAGGAGCCAGGAGAATTACACGTGCTGCTATTTAAACGTTTAAAAGCAGGCCCTCGTGCTGGGAGGAATTGTTCTGCTCGAGCATGAACTGCTAACATAGTTCCCGTTTCTTCGCTCTGTAGATGACATGGCAGGGAAGCAGACATCCCATATGCCTTCTGTGGCATATATATTTTAAGGTTTTACAATCAAATGTGCATTTGGTTGCCATAGTAGCCACGTTTCTTTGACACCAGAAGCATTATGCTGGATTCTCTACGACACGTATACATCGTCATCTCATTTAGAAACACCGGAGAGGTCTGCGAGAGTGTGAGTAGAGCAGAAGCAGTCCTGAAGATCCGTCATCGCAGGGAACAGAAAGACAAACATATTGTGTGGAGCAGATTGTCTGTGACGAGGCAACCGGTGAGTGTTTGAGCAACACATCCGAGCCTCTGCAGGGGAGGCCCACTGCGGGGCAGAGCAGACCTGAGTCCAGCAGACTCCTCAGGATGACCAGAGACCTTCTCATCGTCCAAACCAGTTAACAGGAGCAGCAGAATCTGATATGGGCCATTCTCCCAGACCAGAACACAGAATCCACGATGCTCCTGGAGCAAACCAGCACGGCAGCAAAGGACAGGCGACAGCAGCAGCGTGGAGGCGCTCCGGTCCCTCCGTGGCATCCCCGGGTGAAAGCAGGCTCTGCACCAGCAGAACCAGGACAGGTGGGAGCAGGCCTCTGTACCAGCAGAACCAGGACAGGTGGGAGCAGGCCTCTGTACCAGCAGAACCAGGACAGGTGGGAGCAGGCCTCTGGGACAGCAGAACCAGGACAGGTGGGAGCAGGCTCTGCACCAGCAGAACCAGGACAGGTGGGAGCAGGCCTCTGTACCAGCAGAACCAGGACAGGTGGGAGCAGGCCTCTGGGACAGCAGAACCAGGACAGGTGGGAGCAGGCCTCTAGGACAGCAGAACCAGGACAGGTGGGAGCAGGCCTCTGTGACAGCAGAACCAGGACAGGTGGGAGCAGGCCTCTGCGACAGCAGAACCAGGACAGGTGGGAGCAGGCCTCTATGACAGCAGAACCAGGACAGGTGGGAGCAGGCCTCTATGACAGCAGAACCAGGACAGGTGGGAGCAGGCCCTCTGTGACAGCAGAACCAGGACAGGTGGGAGCAGGCCTCTAGGACAGCAGAACCAGGACAGGTGGGAGCAGGCCTCTGTGACAGCAGAACCAGGACAGGTGGGAGCAGGCCTCTGTGACAGCAGAACCAGGACAGGTGGGAGCAGGCCTCTATGACAGCAGAACCAGGACAGGTGGGAGCAGGCCCTCAGTGACAGCAGAACCAGGACAGGTGGGAGCAGGCCTCTATGACAGCAGAACCAGGACAGGTGGGAGCAGGCCTCTATGACAGCAGAACCAGGACAGGTGGGAGCAGGCCTCTATGACAGCAGAACCAGGACAGGTGGGAGCAGGCCCCAGTGACAGCAGAACCAGGACAGGTGGGAGCAGGCCTCTATGACAGCAGAACCAGGACAGGTGGGAGCAGGCCTCTGCGACAGCAGAACCAGGACAGGTGGGAGCAGGCCCCAGTGGTGGTAAAATCCTCCTGCGTACAGCAGCACACGCCCGGTGGAAGCAGGCCAAGCCCGAAGCGTGGATCCGCTCCGTCTCTCCGCGACGACTCCGGGGTAAAAACCTCTCCAGTGCAGCCGTACTCTACAGGTGGGAGCAGGCCTCCGCAGATCGCAGGCAGCAACAGGTGGAGCCGCTCCGTCTCTTCGCTCCGTCTCCGGAGGTAAAACAGCTCAGTACAGCCGGCCTCGGCAGATCGCAGAAAACTAAAACTACTACTTGTATAAGCGGGGATGGCTCAAGTGCGTAAGCAGGAGAGCTAGATGCTAACAGGTGCCAGATGCTAACGGGTAGTGCGAGCCTGTAGAAATTGCGACTGCCTCAATGACGTGACGACCTTAAGGCGCCATAGTCGTAGGTCACGTTCACACCTGCTTGGTAGTCCTATTGAATCGGTCCCTGTAGCGTTAACCCCTTGATGCGGTTCGTTGGATTGGTGTGGGAGCAGCCCGATGCCTCTGCGCCGCCTAAAGGAGGTGGTCTCGGGTCGCCCGCTAGTGAGCTCTGGAGAGGTGCATTGCTGGTGTGACGCAGTCCGCATCAAAACACGGGAACAACTATTTGCGCGTCATCGCTTGTTTTGCTATCTGAGCTGTGAACATCCAGTAACCTATAGGTCATGCCTTCTTTCTGGTGACTGCTTGCCTCACTGGTCCCCCTGTGTACAGAGAACAGGCAGTGGTACGATCTCATCGGAGCCACCTGTCATCGGGGAAACCTCCTCACTGCATAACGTCTCATTATGTTTTTAATGCACGTTGTCTGATGTATAATCCTATGCGCCGGCCGCAGAGTCTGCTGATGCGCTCTCCAGATTAACAGCAGTATGACAATAACCTGATGCTCCGTGATGCAGGCTGCTGTAGGGATGGCTGGGATCTGCATTTTATCCGCTTAATGTCCCGCCAATTGTTGAAAAAGCATCTCCGTACAATGACTTTAGTTACAGTTCATGGTCTGTTTGAGGTGAACGCAAACCCAACCTTCTGCAAATGAAACGATGTAATCCACTTGCGTCTGGTGTAAAGACGCGGACTATTCGGCATGAATGCAGCCTTAGAGATGGCTATTGCTCAGATCTTTGGACCTAGCGCCTCTGCGACGAGTGGAAGGTTATGTTCATTCTGTTATAATGACCTTGCGGTGTCCTCAGATCCTCTCTAGTTACTTACAGATGCTGCGCCTTCTGCTGGTTCGGGGGGTTTCACAAAGAGTGGTTTGCCCCACCAGCTTGCCATGCCCTCGTTCAACCAAACGACTCTGGATCTACACTCAAGGGTTTCCCATATTCTGCCTCCACCAAGAGCATGATTCAGAGCATACAATTCAGCTTGGTACTGTATCTTCTTCTGTCCCAACCTCCTCTGTGTACTTATGCAATAGATATAATAGTTGTTCACGCATTAATTGTATTTTCATTCGAATCCTGCAATCTTCAAGTGCTAAGTATTAAGCCACGCTAGAGTTCATTCATTTGCTCCTCAAGGGCCGTAAGAAGGCACGTCCTCCACGCAATGATAACGACTGCCTCTTAACTTCGCACCGTGCAAAGGTTAGCGTCTAAGTTCAGGCGAAGGGGTTTCACTATACATTGATACACGTCAGATGCAGTTGTTACAGCTTTCTATTGGTTTCTCAGGTGGCGAATATACACAGACCTCTCACCTTTCAATCCTCAGCATAATCTCTCCCTTACCGAATTAACTTTGGAGATCAAATATACACACTGTTTGAAACATTCAATGTCTGACAGTTCTGATTGGGGAGTCGAGGAACCCCGAATAATCATTGCTAAAACTAACACTGTTTTCTTTGTCCTTTATCTTCCATGCTGAACGTCTCGCATCATTGCCCTCTGACACATGCGTCGGCACCCATGTGTATTCGATGGCTGCAAACCCAACGACGAGGGTTCTCCTCCCAGCTGCGTGATCTCTGCCTAAGCTGCGACCTGCCCCCAGATCGATATTCCCACTGTTTAAGAATCTGCACAGCCACAACCGCAGCTCGATGTCCGCCTCCCTCCACCCTGAGGATCCCGGGCCGTCGGCCATCTTCTGCCCACCAGCGCTATAGCATGCCTCACAGGAATGAGATCCTTGCAGCACAAACAACCATGAGCTCTTGCACTACTCGATGATGAGTAACGCTCAAAGATGTATATCTGTAGAATCCTGTTATTGCATACCAGGTGGTTGCTGGGTTAGATTATATTTATTTCATTATAGTATATTCCCCTCAAAGCCGCGGTGCTGGGGCGGGGGGGGTCGGCACTGGTCACTTCCAGGCCTTCACATAGCAGTCTCTCTAGGTAGTATATTCCCCTCAAAGCCGCGGTGCTTAAGGGGGATGGCTTTTCGGCTGTTCCCGGGCCTTCACATAGCAGTCACTAGGTAGCGTATATAGGTGGTATATTCCCCTCAAAGCCGCGGTGCTCAGGGGGGTGGCCACATGGCAGCTCGCCAGGCCCTCCACTCATCAGTCTCACATCACCAGCGTCAGGCTCGGGCTACGCCGTTTGCGGGATAGTTATTTGATCATCACTCATCGTGCTATGTATATCTGTGGAGCGATGAGCCCGAGCCTAGTCGCCAAACTCAACGATATGCTGCTCTAATGAACATGTTAAAGGAACACGTGAGTTGTCTGACTGAACTTGTACTTTAGTGAGAGTAGAAGTACTCAGATCTTGTACTTTAGTTAGAGTAGAAGTACTCAGATCTTGTACTTTAGTTAGAGTAGAAGTACTCAGATCTTGTACTTTAGTTAGAGTAGAAGTACTCAGATCTTGTACTTTAGTTAGAGTAGAAGTACTCAGATCTTGTACTTTAGTAAAAGTAGAAGTACTCAGATCTTGTACTTTAGTTAGAGTAGAAGTACTCAGATCTTGTACTTGAGTAAAAGTAGAAGTACCAGAGTGTAGGAATACTCTGTCACAGTAAAAGTCCTCATTCAAAATGTCCCTCAAGTGAAAGTAGAAAGTATTCTCATCTAAATATAGTGAAAGACAGTGAAAGTAGTCGTTGTGCAGATTGGTTCATTCAGAATAATATATATGATATGTTTTATAAATGATTGATCATGAAAGTGTTCTCAAAGCTGGTGGAGGTGCAGCTAGTCTGAAGTACTTTGTAGACTGCAGGGTAGCTGGTGGAGGTGCAGCTAGTCTGAAGTACTTTGTAGACTGCAGGGTAGCTGGGGAGGTGCAGCTAGTCTGAAGTACTTTGTAGACTGCAGGGTAGCTGGGGAGGAGCAGCTAGTCTGAAGTACTTTGTAGACTGCAGGGTAGCTGGTGGAGGTGCAGCTAGTCTGAAGTACTTTGTAGACTGCATGGGTAGCTGGTGAGGTGCAGCTAGTCTGAAGTACTTTGTAGACTGCAGGGTAGCTGGTGGAGGAGCAGCTAGTCTGAAGTACTTTGTAGACTGCAGGGTAGCTGGTGGAGGAGCAGCTAGTCTGAAGTACTTTGTAGACTGCAGGGTAGCTGGTGAAGGAGCAGCTAGTCTGAAGTACTTTGTAGACTGCAGGGTAGCTGGTGAAGGTGCAGCTAGTCTGAAGTACTTTGTAGACTGCAGGGTAGCTGGTGAAGGTGCAGCTAGTCTGAAGTACTTTGTAGACTGCAGGGTAGCTGGTGGAGGTGCAGCTAGTCTGAAGTACTTTGTAGACTGCAGGGTAGCTGGTGGAGGTGCAGCTACCAGGCACCGTCGGCCCTTCACTTGGGGTAAGGACTCATTCCCTACTTGGAGTGGACAGTCCATCGGTTTCCTGCTGAGAGCCATGGCCTCAGATCTGGAGGTGCTGATCCTCATCCCAGCCGCTTCACACTCGGTGGTGAACCGATCCAGTGAGTGCTGAAGGTCGCAGACCGATGAAGCCATCAGAACCACATCATCTGCAAAAAGCAGTGGTGCAATCCTCAGTCCACCGAACTGCAGACCCCCCCACCCCACGACTACGCCTTGAGATCCGATCCATGTATATCACAAACAGGATTGGTGACAAAGCGCAGCCCTGGCGGAGGCCAGCCCTCACCGGAAATGGGTCCGACTTCCTGCCGAGGACCCGGACCCAGCTCTCGCTTTGGGAGCACAGAGATTGGATGGCCCTGAGTAGAGACCCCCTCCCCCCATACAAAGTAAAAAGCTGATCCGTCGTTCCACGACCAGGACGGAATCCGCATTGTTCCTCCTCGATCTGAGGTTCGACAATCGGACTGACCCTCCTTTCGAGGACCTTGGAGTAAACTTTCCCGGGGAGGCTGAGTAGTGTGATGCCTCTGTGATTGGCACACACCCTCTGATCCCCCGGTCTGCCACTCCTTCGGGACTGTTTCAGACTTCCACGCAACGTTGATGAGACGTGTCAACCATGACAGTCCCTCAACACCCAGAGCCTTCAGCGTCTCCGGGCGGATCTCATCCAGCCCGGGGCTTTGCCACTGTGGAGCTGTTTGACGACCTCAGTGACCTCCCCCCGGGAGATTGGTGTTGATCCCCCGTCATCCTCCAGCTCTGCCTCTGACATAGAGGGCGGAGTTGATCCCCCGTCATACTCCAGCTCTGCCTCTACCATAGAGGGCGGAGTTGATCCCCTGTCATACTCCAGCTCTGCCTCTAACATGGAGGGCGGAGTTGATCCCCGTCATACTCCAGCTCTGCCTCTAACATAGAGGGCGGAGTTGATCCCCCTCATACTCCAGCTCTGCCTCTACCATAGAGGGCGGAGTTGATCCCCCTCATACTCCAGCTCTGCCTCTACCATAGAGGGCGGAGTTGATCCCCCTCATACTCCAGCTCTGCCTCTAACATAGAGGGCGGAGTTGATCCCCCTCATACTCCAGCTCTGCCTCTACCATAGAGGGCGGAGTTGATCCCCCTCATACTCCAGCTCTGCCTCTAACATAGAGGGCGGAGTTGATCCCCCTCATACTCCAGCTCTGCCTCTAACATAGAGGGCGGAGTTGATCCCCCTCATCCTCCAGCTCTGCCTCTACCATAGAGGGCGGAGTTGATCCCCCTCATACTCCAGCTCTGCCTCTAACATAGAGGGCGGAGTTGATCCCCCTCATACTCCAGCTCTGCCTCTAACATAGAGGGCGGAGTTGATCCCCGTCATACTCCAGCTCTGCCTCTACCATAGAGGGCGGAGTTGATCCCCGTCATACTCCAGCTCTGCCTCTAACATAGAGGGCGGAGTTGATCCCCCTCATCCTCCAGCTCTGCCTCTACCATAGAGGGCGGAGTTGATCCCCCTCATCCTCCAGCTCTGCCTCTAACATGGAGGGCGGAGTTGATCCCCCTCATCCTCCAGCTCTGCCTCTAACATGGAGGGCGGAGTTGATCCCCCTCATCCTCCAGCTCTGCCTCTACCATAGAGGGCGGAGTTGATCCCCCTCATCCTCCAGCTCTGCCTCTAACATGGAGGGCGGAGTTGATCCCCCTCATACTCCAGCTCTGCCTCTAACATAGAGGGCGGAGTTGTCGGGTTCAGGAGTTCCTCAAAGTGTTCCTTCCAACGCCCCAACACTCCATCAGTTGAGGTCAACAGCGTCCCATCCTTACTGTACACAGCTTGGATGGTTCCCTGCTTCCCCCTCCTGAGGTGTCGGACAGTTTTCCAGAACAACTTTGGTGCCGCCCGAAAGTCCTTCTCCATGTCTTCTTCAAACTTCTCCCACACCCGCTGCTTTGCCTCGGCCACGGATGAGGCTGCTGCCCTTCGGCCTGTCGGTACCTTGCAACTGCCTCGGGAGTCCCCCAGGATAACAAATCCCTGAAGGCCTCCTTCTTCAGTCGGACAGCTTCCCTGACCACCGGTGTCCACCAGGAGGTTCGAGGGTTACCGCCCCTTGAGGCACCTAGAACCTTGAGACCACAGCTCCCCGCCGCGGCTTCGGCAATAGAGGCTTTGAACACCGACCACTCTGGTTCGATGTCCCCAACCTCCACAGGAATGCCCGAAAAGCTCCGCCGGAGGTGTGAGTTGAAGGCCTCCTGAACTCGGGCCTCCTCCAGACGTTCCCAGTTCACCCAAACTACACATTTGGGCTTACCGGGTCCGTCCAGAGGCTTCCCCCGCCACTCGACCCAACTCATCACTAGATGGTGATCAGTTGACAACTCCGCCCCTCTCTTTACCCGAGTGTCCAAAACATACGGCCTCAGGTCCGATGATACGATAACGAAATCGATCATGGACCTTCTGCCTAGGGTGCTCTGGTACCACGTACACTTATGAGCATCCTTATGTTCGAACATGGTGTTTGTTATGGCCAATCCATGACTAGCACAGAAGTCCAGCAACAAACCACCACTCCGGTTCAGATCAGGGGGGCCGTTCCTCCCAATCACGCCCCTCCAAGTGTCTCCATCATTGCCCACATGTGTGCTGAAGTCTCCCAGCAAGACTAAAGAGTCCCCTTCAGGAGCCCCATACAGGACTCTCTCCAGGGTCTCCCAGCAAGACTAAGGAGTCCCCTTCAGGAGCCCCATACAGGACTCTCTCCAGGGTCTCCCA
Organism: Champsocephalus gunnari; assembly: GCA_036324595.1. Lineage (NCBI taxonomy): Eukaryota > Metazoa > Chordata > Actinopteri > Perciformes > Channichthyidae > Champsocephalus > Champsocephalus gunnari. The sequence goes on along the minus strand of CM070449.1, from coordinate 41,848,947 downwards.
GCAGGACTAAGGAGTCCCCTTCAGGAGCCCCATACACGACTCTCTCCAGGGTCTCCCAGCAAGACTAAGGAGTCCCCTTCAGGAGCCCCATACAGGACTCTCTCCAGGGTCTCCCAGCAGGACTAAAGAGTCCCCTTCAGGAGCCCCATACAGGACTCTCTCCAGGGTCTCCCAGCAGGACTAAGGAGTCCCCTTCAGGAGCCCCATACAGGACTCTCTCCAGGGTCTCCCAGCAGGACTAAGGAGTCCCCTTTAGGAGCCCCATACAGGACTCTCTCCAGGGTCTCCCAGCAGGACTAAGGAGTCCCCTTCAGGAGCCCCATACACGACTCTCTCCAGGGTCTCCCAGCAAGACTAAGGAGTCCCCTTCAGGAGCCCCATACAGGACTCTCTCCAGGGTCTCCCAGCAGGACTAAAGAGTCCCCTTCAGGAGCCCCATACAGGACTCTCTCCAGGGTCTCCCAGCAAGACTAAGGAGTCCCCTTCAGGAGCCCCATACAGGACTCTCTCCAGGGTCTCCCAGCAGGACTAAAGAGTCCCCTTCAGGAGCCCCATACAGGACTCTCTCCAGGGTCTCCCAGCAGGACTAAAGAGTCCCCTTCAGGAGCCCCATACAGGACTCTCTCCAGGGTCTCCCAGCAGGACTAAGGAGTCCCCTTCAGGAGCCCCATACAGGACTCTCTCCAGGGTCTCCCAGCAGGACTAAAGAGTCCCCTTCAGGAGCCCCATACAGGACTCTCTCCAGGGTCTCCAAGCAGGACTAAAGAGTCCCCTTCAGGAGCCCCATACAGGACTCTCTCCAGGGTCTCCAAGCAGGACTAAAGAGTCCCCTTCAGGAGCCCCATGCAGGACTCTCTCCAGGGTCTCCCAGCAGGACTAAAGAGTCCCCTTCAGGAGCCCCATACAGGACTCTTTCCAGGGTCTCCCAGCAGGACTAAAGAGCCCCCTTCAGGAGCCCCATACAGGACTCTCTCCAGGGTCTCCAAGCAGGACTAAAGAGTCCCCTTCAGGAGCCCCATACAGGACTCTCTCCAGGGTCTCCAAGCAGGACTAAAGAGTCCCCTTCAGGAGCCCCATGCAGGACTCTCTCCAGGGTCTCCCAGCAGGACTAAAGAGTCCCCTTCAGGAGCCCCATGCAGGACTCTCTCCAGGGTCTCCCAGCAGGACTAAAGAGTCCCCTTCAGGAGCCCCATACAGGACTCTCTCCAGGGTCTCCCAGCAGGACTAAGGAGTCCCCTTCAGGAGCCCCATACAGGACTCTTTCCAGGGTCTCCCAGCAGGACTAAGGAGTCCCCTTCAGGAGCCCCATGCAGGACTCTTTCCAGGGTCTCCAAGCAGGACTAAGGAGTCCCCTTCAGGAGCCCCATACAGGACTCTTTCCAGGGTCTCCCAGCAGGACTAAGGAGTCCCCTTCAGGAGCCCCATACAGGACTCTCTCCAGGGTCTCCCAGCAGGACTAAAGAGTCCCCTTCAGGAGCCCCATACAGGACTCTCTCCAGGGTCTCCCAGCAGGACTAAAGAGTCCCCTTCAGGAGCCCCATACAGGACTCTCTCCAGGGTCTCCCAGCAGGACTAAAGAGTCCCCTTCAGGAGCCCCATACAGGACTCTCTCCAGGGTCTCCCAGCAGGACTAAGGAGTCCCCATTCAGGAGCCCCATACAGGACTCTCTCCAGGGTCTCCCAGCAGGACTAAGGAGTCCCCTTCAGGAGCCCCATACAGGACTCTCTCCAGGGTCTCCCAGCAGGACTAAGGAGTCCCCATTCAGGAGCCCCATACAGGACTCTCTCCAGGGTCTCCCAGCAGGACTAAGGAGTCCCCTTCAGGAGCCCCATGCAGGACTCTCTCCAGGGTCTCCCAGCAGGACTAAGGAGTCCCCTTCAGGAGCCCCATACAGGACTCTTTCCAGGGTCTCCCAGCAGGACTAAAGAGTCCCCCTTCAGGAGCCCCATACAGGACTCTCTCCAGGGTCTCCAAGCAGGACTAAAGAGTCCCCTTCAGGAGCCCCATACAGGACTCTCTCCAGGGTCTCCAAGCAGGACTAAAGAGTCCCCTTCAGGAGCCCCATGCAGGACTCTCTCCAGGGTCTCCCAGCAGGACTAAAGAGTCCCCTTCAGGAGCCCCATGCAGGACTCTCTCCAGGGTCTCCCAGCAGGACTAAAGAGTCCCCTTCAGGAGCCCCATACAGGACTCTCTCCAGGGTCTCCAAGCAGGACTAAGGAGTCCCCTTCAGGAGCCCCATACAGGACTCTTTCCAGGGTCTCCAAGCAGGACTAAGGAGTCCCCTTCAGGAGCCCCATGCAGGACTCTTTCCAGGGTCTCCCAGCAGGACTAAGGAGTCCCCTTCAGGAGCCCCATACAGGACTCTCTCCAGGGTCTCCCAGCAGGACTAAAGAGTCCCCTTCAGGAGCCCCATACAGGACTCTCTCCAGGGTCTCCCAGCAGGACTAAAGAGTCCCCTTCAGGAGCCCCATACAGGACTCTTTCCAGGGTCTCCCAGCAGGACTAAAGAGTCCCCTTCAGGAGCCCCATACAGGACTCTCTCCAGGGTCTCCCAGCAGGACTAAGGAGTCCCCTTCAGGAGCCCCATACAGGACTCTCTCCAGGGTCTCCCAGCAGGACTAAGGAGTCCCCTTCAGGAGCCCCATACAGGACTCTCTCCAGGGTCTCCCAGCAGGACTAAAGAGTCCCCTTCAGGAGCCCCATACAGGACTCTCTCCAGGGTCTCCCAGCAGGACTAAGGAGTCCCCTTCAGGAGCCCCATACAGGACTCTTTCCAGGGTCTCCCAGCAGGACTAAAGAGTCCCCTTCAGGAGCCCCATACAGGACTCTTTCCAGGGTCTCCCAGCAGGACTAAGGAGTCCCCTTCAGGAGCCCCATACAGGACTCTCTCCAGGGTCTCCCAGCAGGACTAAAGAGTCCCCTTCAGGAGCCCCATACAGGACTCTCTCCAGGGTCTCCCAGCAGGACTAAAGAGTCCCCTTCAGGAGCCCCATACAGGACTCTCTCCAGGGTCTCCCAGCAGGACTAAGGAGTCCCCTTCAGGAGCCCCATACAGGACTCTTTCCAGGGTCTCCCAGCAGGACTAAGGAGTCCCCTTCAGGAGCCCCATACAGGACTCTCTCCAGGGGTCTCCCAGCAGGACTAAAGAGTCCCCTTCAGGAGCCCCATACAGGACTCTCTCCAGGGGGCTCCCAGCAGGACTAAGGAGTCCCCTTCAGGAGCCCCATACAGGACTCTCTCCAGGGTCTCCCAGCAGGCCGTATACTCTGAACTGCTGTTGGGTGCATCAGCACACACAGTCAGAGCTTCCCCCCCCATAACCCGCAGGCGTAGGGAGGCGACCCTCTCGTCCACTGGGGTAAACTCCAACAACGAAGCACCTCACCGGGGACTTGTGAGTATCCCCACACCCGCCCGGCGCCTCACACCTTGAGCGACTCCGGAGAAGAATAGAGTCCAACCCCGATCCAGAAGTAAGGTTCCAAAGCCGACGCTGTGCGTCGAGGTGAGCCCAACCAGATCCAACTGGTACCGCTCCACCTCCCGCACAAGCTCCGGCTCCTCCCCCCCAGAGAGGTGACGGTCCACGTCCCCAAAGCCAGCTTCTGGCTCCTCCCCCCCAGAGAGGTGACGGTCCACGTCCCCAAAGCCAGCTTCTGGCTCCTCCCCCCCAGAGAGGTGACGGTCCACGTCCCCAAAGCCAGCTTCTGGCTCCTCCCCCCCAGAGAGGTGACGGTCCACGTCCCCAAAGCCAGCTTCTGGCTCCTCCCCCCCAGAGAGGTGACGGTCCACGTCCCCAAAGCCAGCTTCTGGCTCCTCCCCCCCAGAGAGGTGACGGTCCACGTCCCCAAAGCCAGCTTCTGGCTCCTCCCCCCCAGAGAGGTGACGGTCCACGTCCCCAAAGCCAGCTTCTGGCTCCTCCCCCCCAGAGAGGTGACGGTCCACGTCCCCAAAGCCAGCCTCCGGCTCCTTCCCCCCCAGAGAGGTGACGTTCCACGTCCCCAAAGCCAGCTTCCGGCTCCTCCCCCCCCAGAGAGGTGACGGTCCACGTCCCCAAAGCCAGCTTCTGGCTCCTCCCCCCCAGAGAGGTGACGTTCCACGTCCCCAAAGCCAGCTTCTGGCTCCTCCCCCCCAGAGAGGTGACGGTCCACGTCCCCAAAGCCAGCTTCTGGCTCCTCCCCCCCAGAGAGGTGACGTTCCACGTCCCCAAAGCCAGCTTCTGTCGCCCGGGTCTGGTCCGTCGAGACCCTCCGCTTTCACTGCCACCCTTCTGGCAGCGCCCCCGACCCCATCGCTGCTTCCCGTAGGTGGTGGGCCCGCGGGACGGAGAAGCGGAGGTGTTGCCCACGTTGCCTTTTCGGGCTGGGCCCGGCCACCAGACGCTCGCCGACGAGTCCTCCTTCTGGGCCTGGCTCTAAATCATCCAAAATGAATGTTTTTCATTATTTTAGTCAACCCTAAACAAATGGATTGTACCTTTTTAATAATGACCTCACATGGTTAAGTTAAATTAACTTCAGAAAATCTGTTCTGAGAAAAAACTAATGACATGTTTAAAGATAGGAACTTGCCATCCCACTGGAATCAGTCCGTGGAGATGTAAAGGCGTCGTTCAGTCCAACGTTTCATTTGGATTCATTTCTCCAACAGGCAACTATTTTCATAAAGAATATATATATTTTTCAAAGTCAACTTTATTGTCACTCTTACTCAGTTTGTGTTTATAGACAGAGAGATCAAAAATACTTTTAAATCAAATACAATTATACAATTTACAGATATGTATACACATATATATCCTATATAATGATGGCGGACACTCCCCCTCCAGCAGGCCGATGGCTGCACAGGTCCATCGGGGGATGCTCCCAAAACACCGACTCACTCACAAAGAGACCAGACTGGAACACTGTCTCCTGATAGGCCTGCACAGAAGCCTTCGCCCCTTCGGCCTCCTTTACAACCCTCCGGCACGGTGACAACGGCCTGATGATGAGGCTGCGGCTCTGGCTCAGGTGAAGCCATGCCACACTGCGCGCCCCTCAGTGCAGACCTGAACCAGTCTACATCCTCAGTGCGATGTCTCTGGCCAGTGGGTCGTATCTCTCCTCTCGCTGTTGGTAGAGTTGAGACACTGGCTGGACTACTTTGGAAGTGCCAGGCTTCCTCCACTGGCACTCAGCGTCTGTGGAGCTGATCTGCCACATGGCACATATTGCCCATGCTGCAGCGTGTCTGCATGTGTGCATCCCCCGTGCACAATCACAGACAGCGCTCTGTCAGGATCCAGACTCAGTGTGTAGTTTATTAATTAATCAACGCTCTCTACATTAGGAACACACACACCAGTGCACCCGAGGGAGTCACACACAGCTGGGCCTGGGTAACCAAAACCCTTGACTCTACACAGCACATAAACTCAAATGACACAACGAGGTGTAAAAGGAGATCACACGTACAGTATAGTCGATATCAAACTGGCCGCTTCAATCTGAAGAGCAACTCAAACAACACGGGAGTGTACCTTGTTCTTGTGAACACTAATGTGATCCCCTCACACACAGAGACACGGAGTTCTTACGGAGAAAACTAGTTCCTGAAACAAAACACAAGGTTAGTGTACCTTGTTAGCTAATGCTAGCTAGCTGACATTAACGTTACACATTGCACTCATGTTACTCACACCTTGTGAAGCCGGTCCCGCTGCTCTGACAGAACCGACTAACTCCCCTTCGTGTGTGTCCAGCTCTCAACGTGTCCAGACGTGATGTTCACCTCGTTTTATACTTTTATTCTCATTCTGAAAGAAGCAGGTGAATGTGCTAACGTGATGCTAACGTGATGCTAACGTGATGCCAACGTGACGGCCGTCTGTGTGACGGTGACGCGTGTTGTGCGAGACCAGAGACCTGGAGTTCACTCAGCGGTTTCACACAAAGGAACGTGTAACTTCACAGTTTTACGACACATGTTTATTTGTTGACTTGCAAAATGTTCTTTTGAATGGACGAACATCGTGTGTGTCACTCGCGGCACGATTCAAACGGGATCAGAAGATAACCGTTCTCTCTCCGTTGACTTCAATGTATCATGTTCCGCTTCCGGGTCCCACGGAGGCTCCGGAAGGGGAGGGACTTCGCCTCTCTATAAGCTGCTACATCTGTAGCAACAACAACTTCCTGCCAACAGCGTAAACTCACCTTCAAAATAAAAGTATCTAAATAACACAGGAAGTTAACCTGAATTACATTTAAGACATATTTACAACTGCAACGAAAGTAACGAGAACAATGTAATGTCCTTTTCAGTTTCACAGAACACAAACTGGGTCGTTCACCATCGTCAGGCAACTCTTGTATTGCACTAGGTAACGGCAGCAATAGGTTGTAGCATTCGAACCTGCTCGTGGACTTACAGCGGTCCTCGCTTTTGTCATGTCTCTCCAACGAGTTACGCTGAGCTTCCAGTCTACAGATCCTTCGTAACGCACCTTCAGCTCCTGGGCTGCAGCGCGTCCCTACTTGCGCTGTATTCCACCCAGGGGAGTGTCCATGCCAACTCCATGAGAAGCCCCTTGCTTTCCCATGAAGTAGAGTGTGAGGGAGCTTCTTGAATCGTGACTGTGAAGGCTGTTGCAGACAGAGCAGCGGGTAGGCCCACACCTGCTTCATGCTGACGAGCGACGGGAGGCCGTAACGGTCTGGTCGCAGAGCCAGGCCCTGGATCGCTGCTGGGTGAGGGCCGTGGGGGCTCCTCTCGGAGTCTGGCTTCCTCAGTGAACTTTGACCCATCATCTGCAGGCAGCTCTCCGCCTCTCTCACGTTACGCGCCGGAACCAACAACCAGTTGTTACCGTTCATGAGTTAGGGTCGGAGGATAAACATCAATTCAACTCGATATTTGTTCACTTGCATTTCACTTTGAATGCTTGGATATTCTCAATGGGTGAATCCTTTTTTTATAATAATAATTAAAACATTTAAAATGACACCGAAGCTTTCTCAGGGTGGGCCACTGAGTCCACCGGGTGGGCCTGGCACTTCAGCAGGAACTTAAGCGGACCAGGTTGATACCCATCCATCAAGGATTTTAAAGTCATTTTGAAAAAGCTGGAGAAATCATCTGTGGGTGTTTGCACCTGCCATATCTACTGTATATGGATTTCAATGACTACTTTGTTTAGCCTCTGTGTTAGTGTCTGTCTGTAACTTTGTGTGGTAGTGTAACCACCGACAGGTCTCTCTCAAAGTGAGACCTTGTGTCTCAATGAGATTTTATACCTGTATAAATAAAGGCAAGATATATAGCCCTTCACCTAACAGAGTTATATCTCGTTTTCTCTCCCTTCTGCAACGGATTCTTATTCTGTGTCTCGCTGCCGCCCCCTGCTGGACAGAGCCAATCATCACGCTTTACCGTCACTGACCAATCAGAGCGCAGCAGCTGGAGCGTTACCATGGAAACGGCGTTCAGACCTTTTGGAGACGCAGATCAGCAGCTAACAGCTAACAGGCTAACATTAATCTACGTTCTGTTAATACAATATTTAACATGATTTCCTGCGTTAAATATTAAAGGTGAAGCCTCGTGTTCCTCCACGGCCTCCCCCTGTGTTCTGTGGGGCTAGCATTAGTTAGCATCGACAGGTCTCCGTCTAATAAAGCTACTGATTAGCTTAGCACAAACTAGCTTAGCACCCTAACCGTCACATTCTATATTTTCCACCCGGATAAGAGTCTCTGAATCCCCGCAGGATCAGAGGAGAGGAGCCAGTGTAGCCCCCAGCTAGCTGGTGGCACCGCGGGATGGATGTGAGTTAACTGTGAGACCCGGATCTGTGGTTCTCTGGACGGCTAGCTGAGGGTCCTGGTCCCGGTCCTGGTCCTCCTCCAGGGACCGGGGGGCGGGAGGGATCCACGCCGCAGATCAGGCCCGTTTCTCGGGGAGAAATGAGGCGGAGGCCCGCTAACATCCGGAGCTGCTGAACAGGTGAGGAAATGCGAAATAAATATACAAGAAAAACCGCTTCATTTAAGACTGACTGCAGGTATTTCATTATGTATTAAAATACTATCTTTGATTTGGTGCATCAAATAAACATTGTTAGAGACAAAGGAAATAAACAAAGTATTTCAGAGTCAATACACATGGATACAGGAAGCAGACCCTGGCATCACATCATGTCCAGTATATCTGAAATGCATTCAGTAACAGAGTCATCTGCATGTGATGAGGATCTCTCTACTCATTTCATGGATCATTAGCTGGTTTAAACATTCCCACTAATCACACATTTCACCATCCGTTCACTCTGTGTCATTCTGAGCATACAGAGTGGGTTTCCCACTAACTGGGTTTCCCACTAACTGGTTTCTCCCACTAACTGGGTTTCCCACTAACTGGTTTCTCTCATTAACTGGGTTTCTCTCATTAACTGGTTCTCTCATTAACTGGTTCTCTCATTAACTGGTTCTCTCATTAACTGGGTTTCTCTCATTAACTGGGTTTCTCTCATTAACTGGGTTCTCTCATTAACTGGTTTCTCTCATTAACTGGTTTCTCTCATTAACTGGTTCTCTCATTAACTGGTTTCTCTCATTAACTGGTTTCTCTCATTAACTGGGTTCTCTCATTAACTGGGTTTCTCTCATTAACTGGGTTTCTCTCATTAACTGGTTTCTCTCATTAACTGGGGTTTCTCTCATTAACTGGTTCTCTCACTAACTGGGTTTCTCTCATTAACTGGGGTTTCTCTCATTAACTGGTTCTCTCATTAACTGGGTTTCTCTCATTAACTGGGTTTCTCTCATTAACTGGTTCTCTCATTAACTGGTTCTCTCATTAACTGGGTTTCTCTCATTAACTGGGTTTCTCTCATTAACTGGGTTTCTCTCATTAACTGGGTTTCTCTCATTAACTGGGTTTCTCTCATTAACTGGGTTTCTCTCATTAACTGGGTTTCTCTCATTAACTGGGTTTCTCTCATTAACTGGGTTTCTCTCATTAACTGGGTTTCTCTCATTAACTGGGTTTCTCTCATAACTGGTTCTCTCATTAACTGGGTTTCTCTCATTAACTGGGTTTCTCTCATTAACTGGGTTTCTCTCATTAACTGGGTTTCTCTCATTAACTGGTTTCTCTCACTAACTGGTTCTCTCATTAACTGGGTTTCTCTCATTAACTGGTTCTCTCATTAACTGGGTTTCTCTCATTAACTGGGGTTCTCTCATTAACTGGGTTTCTCTCATTAACTGGGTTTCTCTCATTAACTGGGTTTCTCTCATTAACTGGGTTTCTCTCATTAACTGGGTTTCTCTCATTAACTGGGTTTCTCTCATTAACTGGGTTTCTCATTAACTGGGTTTCTCACTAACTGGTTCTCTCATTAACTGGTTCTCTCATTAACTGGGTTTCTCTCATTAACTGGGTTTCTCTCATTAACTGGGTTCTCTCATTAACTGGGTTTCTCTCATTAACTGGGTTTCTCTCATTAACTGGGTTTCTCTCATTAACTGGGGTTCTCTCATTAACTGGGTTTCTCTCATTAACTGGGTTTCTCTCATTAACTGGTTCTCTCATTAACTGGGTTTCTCTCATTAACTGGGTTTCTCTCATTAACTGGTTCTCTCATTAACTGGGTTTCTCTCATTAACTGGGTTTCTCTCATTAACTGGGTTTCTCTCATTAACTGGGTTTCTCTCATTAACTGGTTCTCTCATTAACTGGGTTTCTCTCATTAACTGGGTTTCTCTCATTAACTGGGTTTCTCTCATTAACTGGGTTTCTCTCATTAACTGGGTTTCTCTCATTAACTGGGTTCTCTCATTAACTGGGTTTCTCTCATTAACTGGGTTTCTCTCATTAACTGGGTTTCTCTCATTAACTGGTTTCTCTCATTAACTGGGTTTCTCTCATTAACTGGTTTCTCTCATTAACTGGGTTTCTCTCATTAACTGGGTTTCTCTCATTAACTGGGTTTCTCTCATTAACTGGTTCTCTCATTAACTGGGTTTCTCTCATTAACTGGTTCTCTCATTAACTGGTTCTCTCATTAACTGGGTTCTCTCATTAACTGGGTTTCTCTCATTAACTGGGTTTCTCTCATTAACTGGGTTTCTCTCATTAACTGGTTTCTCTCATTAACTGGGTTTCTCTCATTAACTGGGTTTCTCTCATTAACTGGGTTTCTCTCATTAACTGGGTTTCTCTCATTAACTGGGGTTCTCTCATTAACTGGTTTCTCTCATTAACTGGGTTTCTCTCATTAACTGGTTTCTCTCATTAACTGGGGTTTCTCTCATTAACTGGTTCTCTCATTAACTGGGTTTCTCTCATTAACTGGGTTTCTCTCATTAACTGGGTTTCTCTCATTAACTGGGTTTCTCTCATTAACTGGTTCTCTCATTAACTGGGTTCTCTCATTAACTGGGTTCTCTCATTAACTGGGTTTCTCTCATTAACTGGTTCTCTCATTAACTGGTTCTCTCATTAACTGGTTCTCTCATTAACTGGGTTTCTCTCATTAACTGGGTTTCTCTCATTAACTGGGTTTCTCTCATTAACTGGGTTTCTCTCATTAACTGGTTTCTCTCATTAACTGGGTTTCTCTCATTAACTGGGTTTCTCTCATTAACTGGGTTTCTCTCATTAACTGGGTTTCTCTCATTAACTGGGTTTCTCTCATTAACTGGGTTTCTCTCATTAACTGGGTTTCTCTCATTAACTGGGTTTCTCTCATTAACTGGGTTTCTCTCATTAACTGGGTTTCTCTCATTAACTGGGTTTCTCTCATTAACTGGGTTTCTCTCATTAACTGGTTCTCTCATTAACTGGGTTTCTCTCATTAACTGGGTTTCTCTCATTAACTGGGTTTCTCTCATTAACTGGGTTTCTCTCATTAACTGGGTTTCTCTCATTAACTGGTTCTCTCATTAACTGGGTTTCTCTCATTAACTGGGTTTCTCTCATTAACTGGGTTTCTCTCATTAACTGGGTTTCTCTCATTAACTGGGTTTCTCTCATTAACTGGGTTTCTCTCATTAACTGGGTTTCTCTCATTAACTGGGTTTCTCTCATTAACTGGGTTTCTCTCATTAACTGGGTTTCTCTCATTAACTGGGTTTCTCTCATTAACTGGGTTTCTCTCATTAACTGGGTTTCTCTCATTAACTGGGTTCTCTCATTAACTGGGTTCTCTCATTAACTGGGTTTCTCTCATTAACTGGGTTTCTCTCATTAACTGGGTTTCTCTCATTAACTGGGTTTCTCTCATTAACTGGGTTTCTCTCATTAACTGGGTTCTCTCATTAACTGGGTTTCTCTCATTAACTGGTTTCTCTCATTAACTGGGTTTCTCTCATTAACTGGGTTTCTCTCATTAACTGGGTTTCTCTCATTAACTGGGTTTCTCTCATTAACTGGTTCTCTCATTAACTGGGTTCTCTCATTAACTGGGTTTCTCTCATTAACTGGGTTTCTCTCATTAACTGGGTTTCTCTCATTAACTGGGTTTCTCTCATTAACTGGGTTCTCTCATTAACTGGGTTCTCTCATTAACTGGGTTTCTCTCATTAACTGGGTTTCTCTCATTAACTGGGTTTCTCTCATTAACTGGGTTTCTCTCATTAACTGGGTTTCTCTCATTAACTGGGTTTCTCTCATTAACTGGGTTTCTCTCATTAACTGGGTTTCTCTCATTAACTGGGTTTCTCTCATTAACTGGGTTTCTCTCATTAACTGGGTTCTCTCATTAACTGGGTTTCTCTCATTAACTGGGTTTCTCTCATTAACTGGGTTTCTCTCATTAACTGGGTTTCTCTCATTAACTGGGTTTCTCTCATTAACTGGTTTCTCTCATTAACTGGGTTTCTCTCATTAACTGGGTTTCTCTCATTAACTGGGTTTCTCTCATTAACTGGGTTTCTCTCATTAACTGGGTTTCTCTCATTAACTGGGTTTCTCTCATTAACTGGGTTTCTCTCATTAACTGGGTTTCTCTCATTAACTGGGTTTCTCTCATTAACTGGGTTTCTCTCATTAACTGGGTTTCTCTCATTAACTGGGTTTCTCTCATTAACTGGGTTTCTCTCATTAACTGGGTTTCTCTCATTAACTGGGTTTCTCTCATTAACTGGGTTTCTCTCATTAACTGGGTTTCTCTCATTAACTGGGTTTCTCTCATTAACTGGGTTTCTCTCATTAACTGGGTTTCTCTCATTAACTGGGTTCTCTCATTAACTGGGTTTCTCTCATTAACTGGGTTTCTCTCATTAACTGGGTTTCTCTCATTAACTGGGTTTCTCTCATTAACTGGGTTTCTCTCATTAACTGGGTTTCTCTCATTAACTGGGTTTCTCTCATTAACTGGGTTTCTCTCATTAACTGGGTTTCTCTCATTAACTGGGTTTCTCTCATTAACTGGGTTTCTCTCATTAACTGGGTTTCTCTCATTAACTGGGTTTCTCTCATTAACTGGGTTTCTCTCATTAACTGGGTTTCTCTCATTAACTGGGTTTCTCTCATTAACTGGGTTTCTCTCATTAACTGGGTTTCTCTCATTAACTGGGTTTCTCTCATTAACTGGGTTTCTCTCATTAACTGGGTTTCTCTCATTAACTGGGTTTCTCTCATTAACTGGGTTTCTCTCATTAACTGGGTTTCTCTCATTAACTGGGTTTCTCTCATTAACTGGGTTTCTCTCATTAACTGGGTTTCTCTCATTAACTGGGTTTCTCTCATTAACTGGGTTTCTCTCATTAACTGGGTTTCTCTCATTAACTGGGTTTCTCTCATTAACTGGGTTTCTCTCATTAACTGGGTTTCTCTCATTAACTGGGTTTCTCTCATTAACTGGGTTTCTCTCATTAACTGGGTTTCTCTCATTAACTGGGTTTCTCTCATTAACTGGGTTTCTCTCATTAACTGGGTTTCTCTCATTAACTGGGTTTCTCTCATTAACTGGGTTTCTCTCATTAACTGGGTTTCTCTCATTAACTGGGTTTCTCTCATTAACTGGGTTTCTCTCATTAACTGGGTTTCTCTCATTAACTGGGTTTCTCTCATTAACTGGGTTCTCTCATTAACTGGGTTTCTCTCATTAACTGGTTCTCTCATTAACTGGGTTTCTCTCATTAACTGGGTTTCTCTCATTAACTGGGTTTCTCTCATTAACTGGGTTTCTCTCATTAACTGGGTTTCTCTCATTAACTGGGTTTCTCTCATTAACTGGGTTTCTCTCATTAACTGGTTCTCTCATTAACTGGGTTTCTCTCATTAACTGGGTTTCTCTCATTAACTGGGTTTCTCTCATTAACTGGGTTTCTCTCATTAACTGGGTTTCTCTCATTAACTGGGTTTCTCTCATTAACTGGGTTTCTCTCATTAACTGGGTTTCTCTCATTAACTGGGTTTCTCTCATTAACTGGGTTTCTCTCATTAACTGGGTTTCTCTCATTAACTGGGTTTCTCTCATTAACTGGGTTTCTCTCATTAACTGGTTCTCTCATTAACTGGGTTTCTCTCATTAACTGGGTTTCTCTCATTAACTGGGTTTCTCTCATTAACTGGGTTTCTCTCATTAACTGGGTTTCTCTCATTAACTGGGTTTCTCTCATTAACTGGGTTTCTCTCATTAACTGGGTTCTCTCATTAACTGGGTTTCTCTCATTAACTGGGTTTCTCTCATTAACTGGGTTCTCTCATTAACTGGGTTTCTCTCATTAACTGGGTTCTCTCATTAACTGGGTTTCTCTCATTAACTGGGTTTCTCTCATTAACTGGGTTTCTCTCATTAACTGGGTTTCTCTCATTAACTGGGTTCTCTCATTAACTGGGTTCTCTCATTAACTGGGTTTCTCTCATTAACTGGGTTTCTCTCATTAACTGGGTTTCTCTCATTAACTGGGTTTCTCTCATTAACTGGGTTTCTCTCATTAACTGGGTTTCTCTCATTAACTGGTTTCTCTCATTAACTGGGTTTCTCTCATTAACTGGGTTTCTCTCATTAACTGTTTCTCTCATTAACTGGGTTTCTCTCATTAACTGGGTTTCTCTCATTAACTGGGTTTCTCTCATTAACTGGGTTTCTCTCATTAACTGGGTTCTCTCATTAACTGGGTTTCTCTCATTAACTGGGTTTCTCTCATTAACTGGGTTTCTCTCATTAACTGGGTTTCTCTCATTAACTGGGTTTCTCTCATTAACTGGGTTTCTCTCATTAACTGGGTTTCTCTCATTAACTGGGTTTCTCTCATTAACTGGGTTTCTCTCATTAACTGGGTTTCTCTCATTAACTGGGTTTCTCTCATTAACTGGGTTTCTCTCATTAACTGGGTTTCTCTCATTAACTGGGTTTCTCTCATTAACTGGGTTTCTCTCATTAACTGGGTTTCTCTCATTAACTGGGTTTCTCTCATTAACTGGGTTTCTCTCATTAACTGGGTTTCTCTCATTAACTGGGTTTCTCTCATTAACTGGGTTTCTCTCATTAACTGGGTTTCTCTCATTAACTGGGTTCTCTCATTAACTGGGTTTCTCTCATTAACTGGGTTTCTCTCATTAACTGGGTTCTCTCATTAACTGGTTTCTCTCATTAACTGGGTTTCTCTCATTAACTGGGTTTCTCTCATTAACTGGGTTTCTCTCATTAACTGGGTTTCTCTCATTAACTGGGTTTCTCTCATTAACTGGGTTTCTCTCATTAACTGGGTTTCTCTCATTAACTGGGTTTCTCTCATTAACTGGGTTTCTCTCATTAACTGGGTTTCTCTCATTAACTGGGTTTCTCTCATTAACTGGGTTTCTCTCATTAACTGGGTTTCTCTCATTAACTGGGTTTCTCTCATTAACTGGGTTTCTCTCATTAACTGGGTTTCTCTCATTAACTGGGTTTCTCTCATTAACTGGGTTTCTCTCATTAACTGGGTTTCTCTCATTAACTGGGTTTCTCTCATTAACTGGGTTTCTCTCATTAACTGGGTTTCTCTCATTAACTGGGTTTCTCTCATTAACTGGGTTTCTCTCATTAACTGGGTTTCTCTCATTAACTGGGTTTCTCTCATTAACTGGGTTTCTCTCATTAACTGGGTTTCTCTCATTAACTGGGTTTCTCTCATTAACTGGGTTTCTCTCATTAACTGGGTTTCTCTCATTAACTGGGTTTCTCTCATTAACTGGGTTTCTCTCATTAACTGGGTTTCTCTCATTAACTGGGTTTCTCTCATTAACTGGGTTTCTCTCATTAACTGGGTTTCTCTCATTAACTGGGTTTCTCTCATTAACTGGGTTTCTCTCATTAACTGGGTTTCTCTCATTAACTGGGTTTCTCTCATTAACTGGGTTTCTCTCATTAACTGGGTTTCTCTCATTAACTGGGTTTCTCTCATTAACTGGGTTTCTCTCATTAACTGGGTTTCTCTCATTAACTGGGTTTCTCTCATTAACTGGGTTTCTCTCATTAACTGGGTTCTCTCATTAACTGGGTTTCTCTCATTAACTGGGTTTCTCTCATTAACTGGGTTTCTCTCATTAACTGGGTTTCTCTCATTAACTGGGTTTCTCTCATTAACTGGGTTTCTCTCATTAACTGGGTTTCTCTCATTAACTGGGTTTCTCTCATTAACTGGGTTTCTCTCATTAACTGGGTTTCTCTCATTAACTGGGTTTCTCTCATTAACTGGGTTTCTCTCATTAACTGGGTTTCTCTCATTAACTGGGTTCTCTCATTAACTGGGTTTCTCTCATTAACTGGGTTTCTCTCATTAACTGGGTTTCTCTCATTAACTGGGTTTCTCTCATTAACTGGGTTTCTCTCATTAACTGGGTTTCTCTCATTAACTGGGTTTCTCTCATTAACTGGGTTTCTCTCATTAACTGGGTTTCTCTCATTAACTGGGTTTCTCTCATTAACTGGTTCTCTCATTAACTGGGTTTCTCTCATTAACTGGGTTTCTCTCATTAACTGGGTTTCTCTCATTAACTGGGTTTCTCTCATTAACTGGGTTTCTCTCATTAACTGGTTTCTCTCATTAACTGGGTTTCTCTCATTAACTGGGTTTCTCTCATTAACTGGGTTTCTCTCATTAACTGGGTTTCTCTCATTAACTGGGTTTCTCTCATTAACTGGGTTTCTCTCATTAACTGGGTTTCTCTCATTAACTGGGTTTCTCTCATTAACTGGGTTTCTCTCATTAACTGGGTTTCTCTCATTAACTGGGTTTCTCTCATTAACTGGGTTTCTCTCATTAACTGGGTTTCTCTCATTAACTGGGTTTCTCTCATTAACTGGGTTTCTCTCATTAACTGGGTTTCTCTCATTAACTGGGTTTCTCTCATTAACTGGGTTTCTCTCATTAACTGGGTTTCTCTCATTAACTGGGTTTCTCTCATTAACTGGGTTTCTCTCATTAACTGGGTTTCTCTCATTAACTGGGTTTCTCTCATTAACTGGGTTTCTCTCATTAACTGGGTTTCTCTCATTAACTGGGTTTCTCTCATTAACTGGGTTTCTCTCATTAACTGGGTTTCTCTCATTAACTGGGTTTCTCTCATTAACTGGGTTTCTCTCATTAACTGGGTTTCTCTCATTAACTGGGTTTCTCTCATTAACTGGGTTTCTCTCATTAACTGGGTTTCTCTCATTAACTGGGTTTCTCTCATTAACTGGGTTTCTCTCATTAACTGGGTTTCTCTCATTAACTGGGTTTCTCTCATTAACTGGGTTTCTCTCATTAACTGGGTTTCTCTCATTAACTGGGTTTCTCTCATTAACTGGGTTTCTCTCATTAACTGGGTTTCTCTCATTAACTGGGTTTCTCTCATTAACTGGGTTTCTCTCATTAACTGGGTTTCTCTCATTAACTGGGTTTCTCTCATTAACTGGGTTTCTCTCATTAACTGGGTTTCTCTCATTAACTGGGTTTCTCTCATTAACTGGGTTTCTCTCATTAACTGGGTTTCTCTCATTAACTGGGTTTCTCTCATTAACTGGGTTTCTCTCATTAACTGGGTTTCTCTCATTAACTGGGTTTCTCTCATTAACTGGGTTTCTCTCATTAACTGGGTTTCTCTCATTAACTGGGTTTCTCTCATTAACTGGGTTTCTCTCATTAACTGGGTTTCTCTCATTAACTGGGTTTCTCTCATTAACTGGTTTCTCTCATTAACTGGGTTTCTCTCATTAACTGGGTTTCTCTCATTAACTGGGTTTCTCTCATTAACTGGGTTCTCTCATTAACTGGGTTTCTCTCATTAACTGGGTTTCTCTCATTAACTGGGTTTCTCTCATTAACTGGGTTTCTCTCATTAACTGGGTTTCTCTCATTAACTGGGTTTCTCTCATTAACTGGGTTTCTCTCATTAACTGGGTTTCTCTCATTAACTGGGTTTCTCTCATTAACTGGGTTTCTCTCATTAACTGGGTTTCTCTCATTAACTGGGTTTCTCTCATTAACTGGGTTTCTCTCATTAACTGGGTTTCTCTCATTAACTGGGTTTCTCTCATTAACTGGGTTTCTCTCATTAACTGGGTTTCTCTCATTAACTGGGTTTCTCTCATTAACTGGGTTTCTCTCATTAACTGGGTTTCTCTCATTAACTGGGTTTCTCTCATTAACTGGTTTCTCTCATTAACTGGGTTTCTCTCATTAACTGGGTTTCTCTCATTAACTGGGTTTCTCTCATTAACTGGGTTTCTCTCATTAACTGGGTTTCTCTCATTAACTGGGTTTCTCTCATTAACTGGGTTTCTCTCATTAACTGGGTTTCTCTCATTAACTGGGTTTCTCTCATTAACTGGGTTTCTCTCATTAACTGGGTTTCTCTCATTAACTGGGTTTCTCTCATTAACTGGGTTTCTCTCATTAACTGGGTTTCTCTCATTAACTGGGTTTCTCTCATTAACTGGGTTTCTCTCATTAACTGGGTTTCTCTCATTAACTGGGTTTCTCTCATTAACTGGGTTTCTCTCATTAACTGGGTTTCTCTCATTAACTGGGTTTCTCTCATTAACTGGGTTTCTCTCATTAACTGGGTTTCTCTCATTAACTGGGTTTCTCTCATTAACTGGGTTTCTCTCATTAACTGGGTTCTCTCATTAACTGGGTTTCTCTCATTAACTGGGTTTCTCTCATTAACTGGGTTTCTCTCATTAACTGGGTTTCTCTCATTAACTGGGTTTCTCTCATTAACTGGGTTTCTCTCATTAACTGGGTTCTCTCATTAACTGGGTTTCTCTCATTAACTGGGTTTCTCTCATTAACTGGGTTTCTCTCATTAACTGGGTTTCTCTCATTAACTGGGTTTCTCTCATTAACTGGGTTTCTCTCATTAACTGGGTTTCTCTCATTAACTGGGTTTCTCTCATTAACTGGGTTTCTCTCATTAACTGGGTTTCTCTCATTAACTGGGTTTCTCTCATTAACTGGGTTTCTCTCATTAACTGGGTTCTCTCATTAACTGGGTTTCTCTCATTAACTGGGTTTCTCTCATTAACTGGGTTTCTCTCATTAACTGGGTTTCTCTCATTAACTGGGTTTCTCTCATTAACTGGGTTTCTCTCATTAACTGGGTTTCTCTCATTAACTGGGTTTCTCTCATTAACTGGGTTTCTCTCATTAACTGGGTTTCTCTCATTAACTGGGTTTCTCTCATTAACTGGGTTTCTCTCATTAACTGGGTTTCTCTCATTAACTGGGTTTCTCTCATTAACTGGTTCTCTCATTAACTGGGTTTCTCTCATTAACTGGGTTTCTCTCATTAACTGGGTTTCTCTCATTAACTGGGTTTCTCTCATTAACTGGGTTTCTCTCATTAACTGGGTTTCTCTCATTAACTGGGTTTCTCTCATTAACTGGGTTTCTCTCATTAACTGGGTTTCTCTCATTAACTGGGTTTCTCTCATTAACTGGGTTTCTCTCATTAACTGGGTTTCTCTCATTAACTGGGTTTCTCTCATTAACTGGGTTTCTCTCATTAACTGGGTTTCTCTCATTAACTGGGTTTCTCTCATTAACTGGGTTTCTCTCATTAACTGGGTTTCTCTCATTAACTGGGTTTCTCTCATTAACTGGGTTTCTCTCATTAACTGGGTTTCTCTCATTAACTGGGTTTCTCTCATTAACTGGGTTTCTCTCATTAACTGGGTTTCTCTCATTAACTGGGTTTCTCTCATTAACTGGGTTTCTCTCATTAACTGGGTTTCTCTCATTAACTGGGTTTCTCTCATTAACTGGGTTTCTCTCATTAACTGGGTTTCTCTCATTAACTGGGTTTCTCTCATTAACTGGGTTTCTCTCATTAACTGGGTTTCTCTCATTAACTGGGTTTCTCTCATTAACTGGGTTTCTCTCATTAACTGGGTTTCTCTCATTAACTGGGTTTCTCTCATTAACTGGGTTCTCTCATTAACTGGGTTTCTCTCATTAACTGGGTTTCTCTCATTAACTGGGTTTCTCTCATTAACTGGGTTTCTCTCATTAACTGGGTTTCTCTCATTAACTGGGTTTCTCTCATTAACTGGGTTTCTCTCATTAACTGGGTTTCTCTCATTAACTGGGTTTCTCTCATTAACTGGGTTTCTCTCATTAACTGGGTTTCTCTCATTAACTGGGTTCTCTCATTAACTGGGTTTCTCTCATTAACTGGGTTTCTCTCATTAACTGGGTTTCTCTCATTAACTGGTTTCTCTCATTAACTGGGTTTCTCTCATTAACTGGGTTTCTCTCATTAACTGGGTTTCTCTCATTAACTGGGTTTCTCTCATTAACTGGGTTTCTCTCATTAACTGGGTTTCTCTCATTAACTGGGTTTCTCTCATTAACTGGGTTTCTCTCATTAACTGGGTTTCTCTCATTAACTGGGTTTCTCTCATTAACTGGGTTTCTCTCATTAACTGGGTTTCTCTCATTAACTGGGTTTCTCTCATTAACTGGGTTTCTCTCATTAACTGGGTTTCTCTCATTAACTGGGTTTCTCTCATTAACTGGGTTTCTCTCATTAACTGGGTTCTCTCATTAACTGGGTTTCTCTCATTAACTGGGTTTCTCTCATTAACTGGGTTTCTCTCATTAACTGGGTTTCTCTCATTAACTGGGTTTCTCTCATTAACTGGGTTTCTCTCATTAACTGGGTTTCTCTCATTAACTGGGTTTCTCTCATTAACTGGGTTTCTCTCATTAACTGGGTTCTCTCATTAACTGGGTTCTCTCATTAACTGGGTTTCTCTCATTAACTGGGTTTCTCTCATTAACTGGGTTTCTCTCATTAACTGGGTTTCTCTCATTAACTGGTTCTCTCATTAACTGGGTTTCTCTCATTAACTGGGTTTCTCTCATTAACTGGGTTTCTCTCATTAACTGGGTTTCTCTCATTAACTGGGTTTCTCTCATTAACTGGGTTTCTCTCATTAACTGGGTTTCTCTCATTAACTGGGTTTCTCTCATTAACTGGGTTTCTCTCATTAACTGGGTTTCTCTCATTAACTGGGTTTCTCTCATTAACTGGGTTTCTCTCATTAACTGGGTTTCTCTCATTAACTGGGTTTCTCTCATTAACTGGGTTTCTCTCATTAACTGGGTTTCTCTCATTAACTGGGTTTCTCTCATTAACTGGGTTTCTCTCATTAACTGGGTTTCTCTCATTAACTGGGTTTCTCTCATTAACTGGGTTTCTCTCATTAACTGGGTTTCTCTCATTAACTGGGTTTCTCTCATTAACTGGGTTTCTCTCATTAACTGGGTTTCTCTCATTAACTGGGTTTCTCTCATTAACTGGGTTTCTCTCATTAACTGGGTTTCTCTCATTAACTGGGTTTCTCTCATTAACTGGGTTTCTCTCATTAACTGGGTTTCTCTCATTAACTGGGTTTCTCTCATTAACTGGGTTTCTCTCATTAACTGGGTTTCTCTCATTAACTGGGTTTCTCTCATTAACTGGGTTTCTCTCATTAACTGGGTTTCTCTCATTAACTGGGTTTCTCTCATTAACTGGGTTTCTCTCATTAACTGGGTTTCTCTCATTAACTGGGTTTCTCTCATTAACTGGTTCTCTCATTAACTGGGTTTCTCTCATTAACTGGGTTTCTCTCATTAACTGGGTTTCTCTCATTAACTGGGTTTCTCTCATTAACTGGGTTTCTCTCATTAACTGGGTTCTCTCATTAACTGGGTTTCTCTCATTAACTGGGTTTCTCTCATTAACTGGGTTTCTCTCATTAACTGGGTTTCTCTCATTAACTGGGTTTCTCTCATTAACTGGGTTTCTCTCATTAACTGGGTTTCTCTCATTAACTGGGTTTCTCTCATTAACTGGGTTTCTCTCATTAACTGGGTTTCTCTCATTAACTGGGTTTCTCTCATTAACTGGGTTTCTCTCATTAACTGGGTTTCTCTCATTAACTGGGGTTTCTCTCATTAACTGGGTTTCTCTCATTAACTGGGTTTCTCTCATTAACTGGGTTTCTCTCATTAACTGGGTTTCTCTCATTAACTGGGTTTCTCTCATTAACTGGGTTTCTCTCATTAACTGGGTTTCTCTCATTAACTGGGTTTCTCTCATTAACTGGGTTTCTCTCATTAACTGGGTTTCTCTCATTAACTGGGTTCTCTCATTAACTGGGTTTCTCTCATTAACTGGGTTTCTCTCATTAACTGGGTTTCTCTCATTAACTGGGTTTCTCTCATTAACTGGGTTTCTCTCATTAACTGGGTTCTCTCATTAACTGGGTTTCTCTCATTAACTGGGTTTCTCTCATTAACTGGGTTTCTCTCATTAACTGGGTTTCTCTCATTAACTGGGTTTCTCTCATTAACTGGGTTTCTCTCATTAACTGGGTTTCTCTCATTAACTGGGTTTCTCTCATTAACTGGGTTTCTCTCATTAACTGGGTTTCTCTCATTAACTGGGTTTCTCTCATTAACTGGGTTTCTCTCATTAACTGGGTTTCTCTCATTAACTGGGTTTCTCTCATTAACTGGGTTTCTCTCATTAACTGGGTTTCTCTCATTAACTGGGTTTCTCTCATTAACTGGGTTTCTCTCATTAACTGGGTTTCTCTCATTAACTGGGTTTCTCTCATTAACTGGGTTTCTCTCATTAACTGGGTTTCTCTCATTAACTGGGTTTCTCTCATTAACTGGGTTTCTCTCATTAACTGGGTTTCTCTCATTAACTGGGTTTCTCTCATTAACTGGGTTTCTCTCATTAACTGGGTTTCTCTCATTAACTGGGTTTCTCTCATTAACTGGGTTTCTCTCATTAACTGGGTTTCTCTCATTAACTGGTTCTCTCATTAACTGGGTTTCTCTCATTAACTGGGTTTCTCTCATTAACTGGGTTTCTCTCATTAACTGGGTTTCTCTCATTAACTGGGTTTCTCTCATTAACTGGGTTTCTCTCATTAACTGGGTTTCTCTCATTAACTGGGTTTCTCTCATTAACTGGGTTTCTCTCATTAACTGGGTTTCTCTCATTAACTGGGTTTCTCTCATTAACTGGGTTTCTCTCATTAACTGGGTTTCTCTCATTAACTGGTTTCTCTCATTAACTGGGTTTCTCTCATTAACTGGGTTTCTCTCATTAACTGGGTTTCTCTCATTAACTGGGTTTCTCTCATTAACTGGGTTTCTCTCATTAACTGGGGTTTCTCTCATTAACTGGGTTTCTCTCATTAACTGGTTCTCTCATTAACTGGGTTTCTCTCATTAACTGGGTTTCTCTCATTAACTGGGTTTCTCTCATTAACTGGGTTTCTCTCATTAACTGGGTTTCTCTCATTAACTGGGTTTCTCTCATTAACTGGGTTTCTCTCATTAACTGGGTTTCTCTCATTAACTGGGTTTCTCTCATTAACTGGGTTTCTCTCATTAACTGGGTTTCTCTCATTAACTGGGTTTCTCTCATTAACTGGGTTTCTCTCATTAACTGGGTTTCTCTCATTAACTGGGTTTCTCTCATTAACTGGGTTTCTCTCATTAACTGGGTTTCTCTCATTAACTGGGTTTCTCTCATTAACTGGGTTTCTCTCATTAACTGGGTTTCTCTCATTAACTGGGTTTCTCTCATTAACTGGGTTTCTCTCATTAACTGGGTTTCTCTCATTAACTGGGTTTCTCTCATTAACTGGGTTTCTCTCATTAACTGGGTTTCTCTCATTAACTGGGTTTCTCTCATTAACTGGGTTTCTCTCATTAACTGGGTTTCTCTCATTAACTGGGTTTCTCTCATTAACTGGGTTTCTCTCATTAACTGGGTTTCTCTCATTAACTGGGTTTCTCTCATTAACTGGGTTCTCTCATTAACTGGGTTTCTCTCATTAACTGGGTTTCTCTCATTAACTGGGTTTCTCTCATTAACTGGGTTTCTCTCATTAACTGGGTTTCTCTCATTAACTGGGTTTCTCTCATTAACTGGGTTTCTCTCATTAACTGGGTTTCTCTCATTAACTGGGTTTCTCTCATTAACTGGGTTTCTCTCATTAACTGGGTTTCTCTCATTAACTGGGTTTCTCTCATTAACTGGGTTTCTCTCATTAACTGGGTTTCTCTCATTAACTGGGTTTCTCTCATTAACTGGGTTTCTCTCATTAACTGGGTTTCTCTCATTAACTGGGTTTCTCTCATTAACTGGGTTTCTCTCATTAACTGGGTTTCTCTCATTAACTGGGTTTCTCTCATTAACTGGGTTTCTCTCATTAACTGGGTTTCTCTCATTAACTGGGTTTCTCTCATTAACTGGGTTTCTCTCATTAACTGGGTTTCTCTCATTAACTGGGTTTCTCTCATTAACTGGGTTTCTCTCATTAACTGGGTTTCTCTCATTAACTGGGTTTCTCTCATTAACTGGGTTTCTCTCATTAACTGGGTTTCTCTCATTAACTGGGTTTCTCTCATTAACTGGGTTTCTCTCATTAACTGGGTTTCTCTCATTAACTGGGTTTCTCTCATTAACTGGGTTTCTCTCATTAACTGGGTTCTCTCATTAACTGGGTTTCTCTCATTAACTGGGTTTCTCTCATTAACTGGGTTTCTCTCATTAACTGGGTTTCTCTCATTAACTGGGTTTCTCTCATTAACTGGGTTTCTCTCATTAACTGGGTTTCTCTCATTAACTGGGTTTCTCTCATTAACTGGGTTTCTCTCATTAACTGGGTTTCTCTCATTAACTGGGTTTCTCTCATTAACTGGGTTTCTCTCATTAACTGGGTTTCTCTCATTAACTGGGTTTCTCTCATTAACTGGGTTTCTCTCATTAACTGGGTTTCTCTCATTAACTGGGTTTCTCTCATTAACTGGGTTTCTCTCATTAACTGGGTTTCTCTCATTAACTGGGTTTCTCTCATTAACTGGGTTTCTCTCATTAACTGGGTTTCTCTCATTAACTGGTTTCTCTCATTAATGGGTTCTCTCATTAACTGGGTTTCTCTCATTAACTGGGTTTCTCTCATTAACTGGGTTTCTCTCATTAACTGGGTTTCTCTCATTAACTGGTTCTCTCATTAACTGGGTTTCTCTCATTAACTGGGTTTCTCTCATTAACTGGGTTTCTCTCATTAACTGGGTTTCTCTCATTAACTGGGTTTCTCTCATTAACTGGGTTTCTCTCATTAACTGGGTTTCTCTCATTAACTGGGTTTCTCTCATTAACTGGGTTTCTCTCATTAACTGGGTTTCTCTCATTAACTGGGTTTCTCTCATTAACTGGGTTTCTCTCATTAACTGGGTTTCTCTCATTAACTGGGTTTCTCTCATTAACTGGGTTTCTCTCATTAACTGGGTTTCTCTCATTAACTGGGTTTCTCTCATTAACTGGGTTTCTCTCATTAACTGGGTTTCTCTCATTAACTGGGTTCTCTCATTAACTGGGTTTCTCTCATTAACTGGGTTTCTCTCATTAACTGGGTTTCTCTCATTAACTGGGTTTCTCTCATTAACTGGGTTTCTCTCATTAACTGGGTTTCTCTCATTAACTGGGTTTCTCTCATTAACTGGGTTTCTCTCATTAACTGGGTTTCTCTCATTAACTGGGTTTCTCTCATTAACTGGGTTTCTCTCATTAACTGGGTTTCTCTCATTAACTGGGTTTCTCTCATTAACTGGGTTTCTCTCATTAACTGGGTTTCTCTCATTAACTGGGTTTCTCTCATTAACTGGGTTTCTCTCATTAACTGGGTTTCTCTCATTAACTGGGTTTCTCTCATTAACTGGGTTTCTCTCATTAACTGGGTTTCTCTCATTAACTGGTTCTCTCATTAACTGGGTTTCTCTCATTAACTGGGTTTCTCTCATTAACTGGGTTTCTCTCATTAACTGGGTTTCTCTCATTAACTGGGTTTCTCTCATTAACTGGTTCTCTCATTAACTGGGTTTCTCTCATTAACTGGGTTTCTCTCATTAACTGGGTTTCTCTCATTAACTGGGTTTCTCTCATTAACTGGGTTTCTCTCATTAACTGGGTTTCTCTCATTAACTGGGTTTCTCTCATTAACTGGGTTTCTCTCATTAACTGGGTTTCTCTCATTAACTGGGTTTCTCTCATTAACTGGGTTTCTCTCATTAACTGGGTTTCTCTCATTAACTGGGTTTCTCTCATTAACTGGGTTTCTCTCATTAACTGGGTTTCTCTCATTAACTGGGTTTCTCTCATTAACTGGGTTTCTCTCATTAACTGGGTTTCTCTCATTAACTGGGTTTCTCTCATTAACTGGGTTTCTCTCATTAACTGGGTTTCTCTCATTAACTGGGTTTCTCTCATTAACTGGGTTTCTCTCATTAACTGGGTTTCTCTCATTAACTGGGTTTCTCTCATTAACTGGGTTTCTCTCATTAACTGGGTTTCTCTCATTAACTGGGTTTCTCTCATTAACTGGGTTTCTCTCATTAACTGGGTTTCTCTCATTAACTGGGTTTCTCTCATTAACTGGGTTTCTCTCATTAACTGGGTTTCTCTCATTAACTGGGTTTCTCTCATTAACTGGGTTTCTCTCATTAACTGGGGTTCTCTCATTAACTGGGTTTCTCTCATTAACTGGGTTTCTCTCATTAACTGGGTTTCTCTCATTAACTGGGTTTCTCTCATTAACTGGGTTTCTCTCATTAACTGGGTTTCTCTCATTAACTGGGTTTCTCTCATTAACTGGGTTTCTCTCATTAACTGGGTTTCTCTCATTAACTGGGTTTCTCTCATTAACTGGGTTTCTCTCATTAACTGGGTTTCTCTCATTAACTGGGTTTCTCTCATTAACTGGGTTTCTCTCATTAACTGGGTTTCTCTCATTAACTGGGTTTCTCTCATTAACTGGGTTTCTCTCATTAACTGGGTTTCTCTCATTAACTGGGTTTCTCTCATTAACTGGGTTTCTCTCATTAACTGGGTTTCTCTCATTAACTGGGTTTCTCTCATTAACTGGGTTTCTCTCATTAACTGGGTTTCTCTCATTAACTGGGTTTCTCTCATTAACTGGGTTTCTCTCATTAACTGGGTTTCTCTCATTAACTGGGTTTCTCTCATTAACTGGGTTTCTCTCATTAACTGGGTTTCTCTCATTAACTGGGTTTCTCTCATTAACTGGGTTTCTCTCATTAACTGGGTTCTCTCATTAACTGGGTTTCTCTCATTAACTGGGTTTCTCTCATTAACTGGGTTTCTCTCATTAACTGGGTTTCTCTCATTAACTGGGTTTCTCTCATTAACTGGGTTCTCTCATTAACTGGGTTTCTCTCATTAACTGGGTTTCTCTCATTAACTGGGTTTCTCTCATTAACTGGGTTTCTCTCATTAACTGGGTTTCTCTCATTAACTGGGTTTCTCTCATTAACTGGGTTCTCTCATTAACTGGGTTTCTCTCATTAACTGGGTTTCTCTCATTAACTGGGTTTCTCTCATTAACTGGGTTTCTCTCATTAACTGGGTTTCTCTCATTAACTGGGTTTCTCTCATTAACTGGGTTTCTCTCATTAACTGGGTTTCTCTCATTAACTGGGTTTCTCTCATTAACTGGGTTTCTCTCATTAACTGGGTTTCTCTCATTAACTGGGTTTCTCTCATTAACTGGGTTTCTCTCATTAACTGGGTTTCTCTCATTAACTGGTTCTCTCATTAACTGGGTTTCTCTCATTAACTGGGTTTCTCTCATTAACTGGGTTTCTCTCATTAACTGGGTTTCTCTCATTAACTGGGTTTCTCTCATTAACTGGGTTTCTCTCATTAACTGGGTTTCTCTCATTAACTGGGTTTCTCTCATTAACTGGGTTTCTCTCATTAACTGGGTTTCTCTCATTAACTGGGTTTCTCTCATTAACTGGGTTCTCTCATTAACTGGGTTTCTCTCATTAACTGGGTTTCTCTCATTAACTGGGTTTCTCTCATTAACTGGGTTTCTCTCATTAACTGGGTTTCTCTCATTAACTGGGTTCTCTCATTAACTGGGTTTCTCTCATTAACTGGTTCTCTCATTAACTGGGTTTCTCTCATTAACTGGGTTTCTCTCATTAACTGGGTTTCTCTCATTAACTGGGTTTCTCTCATTAACTGGGTTTCTCTCATTAACTGGGTTTCTCTCATTAACTGGGTTTCTCTCATTAACTGGGTTTCTCTCATTAACTGGGTTTCTCTCATTAACTGGGTTTCTCTCATTAACTGGTTCTCTCATTAACTGGGTTTCTCTCATTAACTGGGTTTCTCTCATTAACTGGGTTTCTCTCATTAACTGGGTTTCTCTCATTAACTGGGTTTCTCTCATTAACTGGGTTTCTCTCATTAACTGGGTTCTCTCATTAACTGGGTTTCTCTCATTAACTGGGTTTCTCTCATTAACTGGGTTTCTCTCATTAACTGGGTTTCTCTCATTAACTGGGTTTCTCTCATTAACTGGGTTTCTCTCATTAACTGGGTTCTCTCATTAACTGGGTTTCTCTCATTAACTGGGTTTCTCTCATTAACTGGGTTTCTCTCATTAACTGGGTTTCTCTCATTAACTGGGTTTCTCTCATTAACTGGGTTTCTCTCATTAACTGGGTTTCTCTCATTAACTGGGTTTCTCTCATTAACTGGGTTTCTCTCATTAACTGGGTTTCTCTCATTAACTGGGTTCTCTCATTAACTGGGTTTCTCTCATTAACTGGGTTTCTCTCATTAACTGGGTTTCTCTCATTAACTGGGTTTCTCTCATTAACTGGGTTTCTCTCATTAACTGGGTTTCTCTCATTAACTGGGTTTCTCTCATTAACTGGGTTTCTCTCATTAACTGGGTTTCTCTCATTAACTGGGTTTCTCTCATTAACTGGGTTTCTCTCATTAACTGGGTTTCTCTCATTAACTGGGTTTCTCTCATTAACTGGGTTTCTCTCATTAACTGGGTTTCTCTCATTAACTGGGTTTCTCTCATTAACTGGGTTTCTCTCATTAACTGGGTTTCTCTCATTAACTGGGTTCTCTCATTAACTGGGTTTCTCTCATTAACTGGGTTTCTCTCATTAACTGGGTTTCTCTCATTAACTGGGTTTCTCTCATTAACTGGGTTTCTCTCATTAACTGGGTTTCTCTCATTAACTGGGTTTCTCTCATTAACTGGGTTTCTCTCATTAACTGGGTTTCTCTCATTAACTGGGTTCTCTCATTAACTGGGTTTCTCTCATTAACTGGGTTTCTCTCATTAACTGGGTTTCTCTCATTAACTGGGTTTCTCTCATTAACTGGGTTTCTCTCATTAACTGGGTTTCTCTCATTAACTGGGTTTCTCTCATTAACTGGGTTTCTCTCATTAACTGGGTTTCTCTCATTAACTGGGTTTCTCTCATTAACTGGGTTTCTCTCATTAACTGGGTTTCTCTCATTAACTGGGTTTCTCTCATTAACTGGGTTTCTCTCATTAACTGGGTTTCTCTCATTAACTGGGTTTCTCTCATTAACTGGGTTTCTCTCATTAACTGGGTTTCTCTCATTAACTGGGTTTCTCTCATTAACTGGGTTTCTCTCATTAACTGGGTTTCTCTCATTAACTGGGTTTCTCTCATTAACTGGGTTTCTCTCATTAACTGGGTTTCTCTCATTAACTGGGTTTCTCTCATTAACTGGGTTTCTCTCATTAACTGGGTTTCTCTCATTAACTGGGTTTCTCTCATTAACTGGGTTTCTCTCATTAACTGGGTTCTCTCATTAACTGGGTTTCTCTCATTAACTGGGTTTCTCTCATTAACTGGGTTTCTCTCATTAACTGGGTTTCTCTCATTAACTGGGTTTCTCTCATTAACTGGGTTTCTCTCATTAACTGGGTTTCTCTCATTAACTGGGTTTCTCTCATTAACTGGGTTCTCTCATTAACTGGGTTTCTCTCATTAACTGGGTTTCTCTCATTAACTGGGTTTCTCTCATTAACTGGGTTTCTCTCATTAACTGGGTTCTCTCATTAACTGGGTTTCTCTCATTAACTGGGTTTCTCTCATTAACTGGGTTTCTCTCATTAACTGGGTTTCTCTCATTAACTGGGTTTCTCTCATTAACTGGGTTTCTCTCATTAACTGGGTTTCTCTCATTAACTGGGTTTCTCTCATTAACTGGGTTTCTCTCATTAACTGGGTTTCTCTCATTAACTGGGTTTCTCTCATTAACTGGGTTTCTCTCATTAACTGGGTTTCTCTCATTAACTGGGTTTCTCTCATTAACTGGGTTTCTCTCATTAACTGGGTTTCTCTCATTAACTGGGTTTCTCTCATTAACTGGGTTTCTCTCATTAACTGGGTTTCTCTCATTAACTGGGTTTCTCTCATTAACTGGGTTTCTCTCATTAACTGGGTTTCTCTCATTAACTGGGTTTCTCTCATTAACTGGGTTTCTCTCATTAACTGGGTTTCTCTCATTAACTGGGTTTCTCTCATTAACTGGGTTTCTCTCATTAACTGGGTTTCTCTCATTAACTGGGTTTCTCTCATTAACTGGGTTTCTCTCATTAACTGGGTTTCTCTCATTAACTGGGTTTCTCTCATTAACTGGGTTTCTCTCATTAACTGGGTTTCTCTCATTAACTGGGTTTCTCTCATTAACTGGGTTTCTCTCATTAACTGGGTTTCTCTCATTAACTGGGTTTCTCTCATTAACTGGGTTTCTCTCATTAACTGGGTTTCTCTCATTAACTGGGTTTCTCTCATTAACTGGGTTTCTCTCATTAACTGGGTTTCTCATTACTGGGTTCTCTCATTAACTGGGTTTCTCTCATTAACTGGGTTTCTCTCATTAACTGGGTTTCTCTCATTAACTGGGTTCTCTCATTAACTGGGTTTCTCTCATTAACTGGGTTTCTCTCATTAACTGGGTTTCTCTCATTAACTGGGTTTCTCTCATTAACTGGGTTTCTCTCATTAACTGGGTTTCTCTCATTAACTGGGTTTCTCTCATTAACTGGGTTCTCTCATTAACTGGGTTTCTCTCATTAACTGGGTTTCTCTCATTAACTGGGTTTCTCTCATTAACTGGGTTTCTCTCATTAACTGGGTTTCTCTCATTAACTGGGTTTCTCTCATTAACTGGGTTTCTCTCATTAACTGGGTTTCTCTCATTAACTGGGTTTCTCTCATTAACTGGGTTTCTCTCATTAACTGGGTTTCTCTCATTAACTGGGTTTCTCTCATTAACTGGGTTTCTCTCATTAACTGGGTTTCTCTCATTAACTGGGTTTCTCTCATTAACTGGGTTTCTCTCATTAACTGGGTTTCTCTCATTAACTGGGTTTCTCTCATTAACTGGGTTTCTCTCATTAACTGGGTTTCTCTCATTAACTGGGTTTCTCTCATTAACTGGGTTTCTCTCATTAACTGGGTTTCTCTCATTAACTGGGTTTCTCTCATTAACTGGGTTTCTCTCATTAACTGGGTTTCTCTCATTAACTGGGTTTCTCTCATTAACTGGGTTTCTCTCATTAACTGGGTTTCTCTCATTAACTGGTTCTCTCATTAACTGGGTTTCTCTCATTAACTGGGTTTCTCTCATTAACTGGGTTTCTCTCATTAACTGGGTTTCTCTCATTAACTGGGTTTCTCTCATTAACTGGGTTTCTCTCATTAACTGGGTTTCTCTCATTAACTGGGTTTCTCTCATTAACTGGGTTTCTCTCATTAACTGGGTTTCTCTCATTAACTGGGTTTCTCTCATTAACTGGGTTTCTCTCATTAACTGGGTTTCTCTCATTAACTGGGTTTCTCTCATTAACTGGGTTTCTCTCATTAACTGGGTTTCTCTCATTAACTGGGTTTCTCTCATTAACTGGGTTTCTCTCATTAACTGGGTTTCTCTCATTAACTGGTTTCTCTCATTAACTGGGTTTCTCTCATTAACTGGGTTTCTCTCATTAACTGGGTTTCTCTCATTAACTGGGTTTCTCTCATTAACTGGGTTTCTCTCATTAACTGGGTTTCTCTCATTAACTGGGTTTCTCTCATTAACTGGGTTTCTCTCATTAACTGGGTTTCTCTCATTAACTGGGTTTCTCTCATTAACTGGGTTTCTCTCATTAACTGGGTTTCTCTCATTAACTGGGTTTCTCTCATTAACTGGGTTTCTCTCATTAACTGGGTTTCTCTCATTAACTGGGTTTCTCTCATTAACTGGGTTTCTCTCATTAACTGGGTTTCTCTCATTAACTGGGTTTCTCTCATTAACTGGGTTTCTCTCATTAACTGGGTTCTCTCATTAACTGGGTTTCTCTCATTAACTGGGTTTCTCTCATTAACTGGGTTTCTCTCATTAACTGGGTTTCTCTCATTAACTGGGTTTCTCTCATTAACTGGGTTTCTCTCATTAACTGGGTTTCTCTCATTAACTGGGTTTCTCTCATTAACTGGGTTTCTCTCATTAACTGGGTTTCTCTCATTAACTGGGTTTCTCTCATTAACTGGGTTTCTCTCATTAACTGGGTTTCTCTCATTAACTGGGTTCTCTCATTAACTGGGTTTCTCTCATTAACTGGGTTTCTCTCATTAACTGGGTTTCTCTCATTAACTGGGTTTCTCTCATTAACTGGGTTCTCTCATTAACTGGGTTTCTCTCATTAACTGGGTTTCTCTCATTAACTGGGTTTCTCTCATTAACTGGGTTTCTCTCATTAACTGGGTTTCTCTCATTAACTGGGTTTCTCTCATTAACTGGGTTTCTCTCATTAACTGGGTTTCTCTCATTAACTGGGTTTCTCTCATTAACTGGGTTTCTCTCATTAACTGGGTTTCTCTCATTAACTGGGTTTCTCTCATTAACTGGGTTTCTCTCATTAACTGGGTTTCTCTCATTAACTGGGTTTCTCTCATTAACTGGGTTTCTCTCATTAACTGGGTTTCTCTCATTAACTGGGTTCTCTCATTAACTGGGTTTCTCTCATTAACTGGGTTTCTCTCATTAACTGGGTTTCTCTCATTAACTGGGTTTCTCTCATTAACTGGGTTTCTCTCATTAACTGGGTTTCTCTCATTAACTGGGTTTCTCTCATTAACTGGGTTTCTCTCATTAACTGGGTTTCTCTCATTAACTGGGTTTCTCTCATTAACTGGGTTTCTCTCATTAACTGGGTTTCTCTCATTAACTGGGTTTCTCTCATTAACTGGGTTTCTCTCATTAACTGGGTTCTCTCATTAACTGGGTTTCTCTCATTAACTGGGTTTCTCTCATTAACTGGGTTTCTCTCATTAACTGGGTTTCTCTCATTAACTGGGTTTCTCTCATTAACTGGGTTTCTCTCATTAACTGGGTTTCTCTCATTAACTGGGTTTCTCTCATTAACTGGGTTTCTCTCATTAACTGGGTTTCTCTCATTAACTGGGTTTCTCTCATTAACTGGGTTTCTCTCATTAACTGGGTTTCTCTCATTAACTGGGTTTCTCTCATTAACTGGGTTTCTCTCATTAACTGGGTTTCTCTCATTAACTGGGTTTCTCTCATTAACTGGGTTTCTCTCATTAACTGGGTTTCTCTCATTAACTGGGTTTCTCTCATTAACTGGGTTTCTCTCATTAACTGGGTTTCTCTCATTAACTGGGTTTCTCTCATTAACTGGGTTTCTCTCATTAACTGGGTTTCTCTCATTAACTGGGTTTCTCTCATTAACTGGGTTTCTCTCATTAACTGGGTTTCTCTCATTAACTGGGTTTCTCTCATTAACTGGGTTTCTCTCATTAACTGGGTTTCTCTCATTAACTGGGTTTCTCTCATTAACTGGGTTTCTCTCATTAACTGGGTTTCTCTCATTAACTGGGTTTCTCTCATTAACTGGGTTTCTCTCATTAACTGGGTTTCTCTCATTAACTGGGTTTCTCTCATTAACTGGGTTTCTCTCATTAACTGGGTTCTCTCATTAACTGGGTTTCTCTCATTAACTGGGTTTCTCTCATTAACTGGGTTTCTCTCATTAACTGGGTTTCTCTCATTAACTGGGTTTCTCTCATTAACTGGGTTCTCTCATTAACTGGGTTTCTCTCATTAACTGGGTTTCTCTCATTAACTGGGTTTCTCTCATTAACTGGGTTTCTCTCATTAACTGGGTTTCTCTCATTAACTGGGTTTCTCTCATTAACTGGGTTTCTCTCATTAACTGGGTTTCTCTCATTAACTGGGTTTCTCTCATTAACTGGGTTTCTCTCATTAACTGGGTTTCTCTCATTAACTGGGTTTCTCTCATTAACTGGGTTTCTCTCATTAACTGGGTTTCTCTCATTAACTGGGTTTCTCTCATTAACTGGGTTTCTCTCATTAACTGGGTTTCTCTCATTAACTGGGTTCTCTCATTAACTGGGTTTCTCTCATTAACTGGGTTTCTCTCATTAACTGGGTTTCTCTCATTAACTGGGTTTCTCTCATTAACTGGGTTTCTCTCATTAACTGGGTTTCTCTCATTAACTGGGTTTCTCTCATTAACTGGGTTTCTCTCATTAACTGGGTTTCTCTCATTAACTGGGTTTCTCTCATTAACTGGGTTTCTCTCATTAACTGGGTTTCTCTCATTAACTGGGTTTCTCTCATTAACTGGGTTTCTCTCATTAACTGGGTTCTCTCATTAACTGGGTTTCTCTCATTAACTGGGTTTCTCTCATTAACTGGGTTTCTCTCATTAACTGGGTTTCTCTCATTAACTGGGTTTCTCTCATTAACTGGGTTTCTCTCATTAACTGGGTTTCTCTCATTAACTGGGTTTCTCTCATTAACTGGTTCTCTCATTAACTGGGTTTCTCTCATTAACTGGGTTTCTCTCATTAACTGGGTTTCTCTCATTAACTGGGTTTCTCTCATTAACTGGGTTTCTCTCATTAACTGGGTTTCTCTCATTAACTGGGTTTCTCTCATTAACTGGGTTCTCTCATTAACTGGGTTTCTCTCATTAACTGGGTTTCTCTCATTAACTGGGTTTCTCTCATTAACTGGGTTTCTCTCATTAACTGGTTCTCTCATTAACTGGGTTTCTCTCATTAACTGGGTTTCTCTCATTAACTGGGTTTCTCTCATTAACTGGGTTTCTCTCATTAACTGGGTTCTCTCATTAACTGGGTTTCTCTCATTAACTGGGTTTCTCTCATTAACTGGGTTTCTCTCATTAACTGGGTTTCTCTCATTAACTGGGTTTCTCTCATTAACTGGGTTTCTCTCATTAACTGGGTTTCTCTCATTAACTGGGTTTCTCTCATTAACTGGGTTTCTCTCATTAACTGGGTTTCTCTCATTAACTGGGTTTCTCTCATTAACTGGGTTTCTCTCATTAACTGGGTTTCTCTCATTAACTGGGTTTCTCTCATTAACTGGGTTTCTCTCATTAACTGGGTTTCTCTCATTAACTGGGTTCTCTCATTAACTGGGTTTCTCTCATTAACTGGGTTTCTCTCATTAACTGGGTTTCTCTCATTAACTGGGTTCTCTCATTAACTGGGTTTCTCTCATTAACTGGGTTTCTCTCATTAACTGGGTTTCTCTCATTAACTGGGTTTCTCTCATTAACTGGGTTTCTCTCATTAACTGGGTTTCTCTCATTAACTGGGTTTCTCTCATTAACTGGGTTTCTCTCATTAACTGGGTTCTCTCATTAACTGGGTTTCTCTCATTAACTGGGTTTCTCTCATTAACTGGGTTTCTCTCATTAACTGGGTTTCTCTCATTAACTGGGTTTCTCTCATTAACTGGGTTTCTCTCATTAACTGGGTTTCTCTCATTAACTGGGTTCTCTCATTAACTGGGTTTCTCTCATTAACTGGGTTTCTCTCATTAACTGGTTCTCTCATTAACTGGGTTTCTCTCATTAACTGGGTTTCTCTCATTAACTGGTTCTCTCATTAACTGGGTTTCTCTCATTAACTGGGTTTCTCTCATTAACTGGGTTTCTCTCATTAACTGGGTTTCTCTCATTAACTGGGTTTCTCTCATTAACTGGGTTTCTCTCATTAACTGGGTTTCTCTCATTAACTGGTTCTCTCATTAACTGGGTTTCTCTCATTAACTGGGTTTCTCTCATTAACTGGGTTTCTCTCATTAACTGGGTTTCTCTCATTAACTGGGTTTCTCTCATTAACTGGGTTTCTCTCATTAACTGGGTTTCTCTCATTAACTGGGTTTCTCTCATTAACTGGGTTTCTCTCATTAACTGGGTTTCTCTCATTAACTGGGTTTCTCTCATTAACTGGGTTTCTCTCATTAACTGGGTTTCTCTCATTAACTGGGTTTCTCTCATTAACTGGGTTTCTCTCATTAACTGGGTTTCTCTCATTAACTGGGTTTCTCTCATTAACTGGGTTTCTCTCATTAACTGGGTTTCTCTCATTAACTGGGTTTCTCTCATTAACTGGGTTTCTCTCATTAACTGGGTTTCTCTCATTAACTGGGTTTCTCTCATTAACTGGGTTTCTCTCATTAACTGGGTTTCTCTCATTAACTGGGTTTCTCTCATTAACTGGGTTTCTCTCATTAACTGGGTTTCTCTCATTAACTGGGTTTCTCTCATTAACTGGGTTTCTCTCATTAACTGGGTTTCTCTCATTAACTGGGTTTCTCTCATTAACTGGGTTTCTCTCATTAACTGGGTTTCTCTCATTAACTGGGGTTTCTCTCATTAACTGGGTTTCTCTCATTAACTGGGTTTCTCTCATTAACTGGGTTTCTCTCATTAACTGGTTCTCTCATTAACTGGGTTTCTCTCATTAACTGGGTTTCTCTCATTAACTGGGTTCTCTCATTAACTGGGTTTCTCTCATTAACTGGGTTTCTCTCATTAACTGGGTTTCTCTCATTAACTGGGTTTCTCTCATTAACTGGGTTTCTCTCATTAACTGGTTCTCTCATTAACTGGGTTTCTCTCATTAACTGGGTTTCTCTCATTAACTGGGTTTCTCTCATTAACTGGGTTTCTCTCATTAACTGGGTTCTCTCATTAACTGGGTTTCTCTCATTAACTGGGTTTCTCTCATTAACTGGGTTTCTCTCATTAACTGGGTTTCTCTCATTAACTGGGTTTCTCTCATTAACTGGGTTTCTCTCATTAACTGGGTTTCTCTCATTAACTGGGTTTCTCTCATTAACTGGGTTTCTCTCATTAACTGGGTTTCTCTCATTAACTGGGTTTCTCTCATTAACTGGGTTTCTCTCATTAACTGGGTTCTCTCATTAACTGGGTTTCTCTCATTAACTGGGTTTCTCTCATTAACTGGGTTTCTCTCATTAACTGGGTTTCTCTCATTAACTGGGTTTCTCTCATTAACTGGGTTTCTCTCATTAACTGGGTTTCTCTCATTAACTGGGTTTCTCTCATTAACTGGGTTTCTCTCATTAACTGGGTTTCTCTCATTAACTGGGTTTCTCTCATTAACTGGGTTTCTCTCATTAACTGGGTTTCTCTCATTAACTGGGTTTCTCTCATTAACTGGGTTTCTCTCATTAACTGGGTTTCTCTCATTAACTGGGTTTCTCTCATTAACTGGGTTTCTCTCATTAACTGGGTTTCTCTCATTAACTGGGTTCTCTCATTAACTGGGTTTCTCTCATTAACTGGGGTTTCTCTCATTAACTGGGTTTCTCTCATTAACTGGGTTTCTCTCATTAACTGGGTTTCTCTCATTAACTGGGTTTCTCTCATTAACTGGGTTTCTCTCATTAACTGGGTTTCTCTCATTAACTGGGTTTCTCTCATTAACTGGGTTCTCTCATTAACTGGGTTTCTCTCATTAACTGGGTTTCTCTCATTAACTGGGTTTCTCTCATTAACTGGGTTTCTCTCATTAACTGGGTTTCTCTCATTAACTGGGTTTCTCTCATTAACTGGGTTTCTCTCATTAACTGGGTTTCTCTCATTAACTGGGTTTCTCTCATTAACTGGGTTTCTCTCATTAACTGGGTTTCTCTCATTAACTGGGTTTCTCTCATTAACTGGGTTTCTCTCATTAACTGGGTTCTCTCATTAACTGGGTTTCTCTCATTAACTGGGTTTCTCTCATTAACTGGGTTCTCTCATTAACTGGGTTTCTCTCATTAACTGGGTTTCTCTCATTAACTGGGTTTCTCTCATTAACTGGGTTTCTCTCATTAACTGGGTTTCTCTCATTAACTGGGTTTCTCTCATTAACTGGGTTTCTCTCATTAACTGGTTCTCTCATTAACTGGGTTTCTCTCATTAACTGGGTTTCTCTCATTAACTGGGTTTCTCTCATTAACTGGGTTTCTCTCATTAACTGGGTTTCTCTCATTAACTGGGTTTCTCTCATTAACTGGGTTTCTCTCATTAACTGGGTTCTCTCATTAACTGGGTTTCTCTCATTAACTGGGTTTCTCTCATTAACTGGGTTTCTCTCATTAACTGGGTTCTCTCATTAACTGGGGTTTCTCTCATTAACTGGGTTCTCTCATTAACTGGGTTTCTCTCATTAACTGGGTTTCTCTCATTAACTGGTTTCTCTCATTAACTGGGTTTCTCTCATTAACTGGGTTTCTCTCATTAACTGGTTCTCTCATTAACTGGGTTTCTCTCATTAACTGGGTTTCTCTCATTAACTGGGTTTCTCTCATTAACTGGGTTTCTCTCATTAACTGGGTTTCTCTCATTAACTGGGTTTCTCTCATTAACTGGGTTTCTCTCATTAACTGGGTTTCTCTCATTAACTGGGTTTCTCTCATTAACTGGGTTCTCTCATTAACTGGGTTTCTCTCATTAACTGGGTTTCTCTCATTAACTGGGTTTCTCTCATTAACTGGGTTCTCTCATTAACTGGGTTTCTCTCATTAACTGGGTTTCTCTCATTAACTGGGTTCTCTCATTAACTGGGTTTCTCTCATTAACTGGTTCTCTCATTAACTGGGTTTCTCTCATTAACTGGTTCTCTCATTAACTGGTTTCTCTCATTAACTGGGGTTTCTCTCATTAACTGGGTTTCTCTCATTAACTGGGTTTCTCTCATTAACTGGGTTTCTCTCATTAACTGGGTTTCTCTCATTAACTGGGGTTTCTCTCATTAACTGGGTTTCTCTCATTAACTGGGTTTCTCTCATTAACTGGGTTTCTCTCATTAACTGGGTTTCTCTCATTAACTGGGTTCTCTCATTAACTGGGTTCTCTCATTAACTGGGTTTCTCTCATTAACTGGGTTTCTCTCATTAACTGGGTTTCTCTCATTAACTGGGGTTTCTCTCATTAACTGGGTTTCTCTCATTAACTGGGTTTCTCTCATTAACTGGGTTTCTCTCATTAACTGGGTTTCTCTCATTAACTGGGTTTCTCTCATTAACTGGGTTTCTCTCATTAACTGGGTTTCTCTCATTAACTGGGTTTCTCTCATTAACTGGGTTTCTCCCACTAACTGGGTTTCTCTCATTAACTGGGTTTCTCTCATTAACTGGGTTTCTCTCATTAACTGGGTTTCTCTCATTAACTGGGTTTCTCTCATTAACTGGGTTTCTCCCACTAACTGGGTTTCTCTCATTAACTGGGTTTCTCTCATAACTGGGTTTCTCTCATTAACTGGGTTTCTCTCATTAACTGGGTTTCTCCCATTAACTGGGGGGTTTCTCCCATTAACTGGGGGGTCTCTCCCATTAACTTTGGGGTCTCTACAATCAACTGGGGGTTTCCTTGTCCGATGTGAGGGTCTAAAGGACAGAGGGGGTCGTATTGATATTCTGTACAAACTGTAAAGTCCACTGAGACAAATGCAAGATTTGTAATATTGGGATATATAAGTAAACATTGATTGATTGACTGTGTTGCAGGATGGATTTATGCAGTAAGAACCGGACGGCACCGGTCCCTGATGGCGCCCCCCCCCCGGGTAGAGGGCCCCCCGCCCCGCACTAACGGATGGTCGTGGCCCCCCCACCCCCTGCAGCTGCTGGCCTGGGGGCTGTTCGGCTTCTTCGCCGTCACCGGGCTGGGGGTGTTTGTCCCTCTGCTGCCCCCCCACTGGCTCCCCGCTGGGTACATCGTATCCTTTACTCTGTGTACTAGTACTTTAATATGATAGAGGTAGTACTTCCTATAGTACTTCCGATAGTACTTTAATATGAATGAGGTAGTACTTCCTGAGCTGCTCAGTGTATTAGTGCTTTAATATGAAGGATAGTGGTAGTACTTGTCAGCGTTTAAGAGTGCAGACCCAAAGGTAGGCAGGTATGGGAATTTGAAAGCAACACAAACCAACGACAGGACACAGGGGGCTTGAGTGGGCCGGACCAACGACAGGACACAGGGGGCTTGAGTGGGCCGGACCAACGACAGGACACAGGGGGCTTGAGTGGGCCGGACCAACGACAGGACACAGGGGTTGGAGTGGGCCGGACCAACGACAGGACACGAGGGGTTGGAGTGGGCCGGACCAACGACAGGACACAGGGGTTGGAGTGGGCCGGACCAACGACAGGACACAGGGGTTGGAGTGGGCCGGACCAACGACAGGACACAGGGGGTTGGAGTGGGCCGGACCAACGACAGGACACGAGGGGTTGGAGTGGGCCGGACCAACGACAGGACACAGGGGTTGGAGTGGGCCGGACCAACGACAGGACACAGGGGTTGGAGTGGGCCGGACCAACGACAGGACACAGGGGGTTGGAGTGGGCCGGACCAACGACAGGACACAGGGGTTGGAGTGGGCCGGACCAACGACAGGACACAGGGGTTGGAGTGGGCCGGACCAACGACAGGACACAGGGGTTGGAGTGGGCCGGACCAACGACAGGACACGAGGGGTTGGAGTGGGCCGGACCAACGACAGGACACAGGGGTTGGAGTGGGCCGGACCAACGACAGGACACAGGGGTTGGAGTGGGCCGGACCAACGACAGGACACGAGGGGTTGGAGTGGGCCGGACCAACGACAGGACACGAGGGGTTGGAGTGGGCCGGACCAACGACAGGACACAGGGGGTTGGAGTGGGCCGGACCAACGACAGGACACAGGGGTTGGAGTGGGCCGGACCAACGACAGGACACGAGGGGTTGGAGTGGGCCGGACCAACGACAGGACACAGGGGGTGGAGTGGGCCGGACCAACGACAGGACACGAGGGGTTGGAGTGGGCCGGACCAACGACAGGACACAGGGGTTGGAGTGGGCCGGACCAACGACAGGACACAGGGGTTGGAGTGGGCCGGACCAACGACAGGACACGAGGGGTTGGAGTGGGCCGGACCAACGACAGGACACGAGGGGTTGGAGTGGGCCGGACCAACGACAGGACACAGGGGGTTGGAGTGGGCCGGACCAACGACAGGACACAGGGGGTGGAGTGGGCCGGACCAACGACAGGACACAGGGGGTTGGAGTGGGACGGACCAACGACAGGACACAGGGGTTGGAATGGGCCGGACCAACGCCAGGACACGAGGGGTTGGAGTGGGACGGACCAACGACAGGACACAGGGGTTGGAGTGGGCCGGACCAACGACAGGACACAGGGGGTGGAGTGGGCCGGACCAACGACAGGACACAGGGGGTGGAGTGGGCCGGACCAACGACAGGACACAGGGGGTTGGAGAGGGCCGGACCAACGACAGGACACAGGGGGTGGAGTGGGCCGGACCAACGACAGGACACGAGGGGTGGAGTGGGCCGGACCAACGACAGGACACAGGGGGCTTGAGTGGGACGGACCAACGACAGGACACAGGGGGCTTGAGTGGGACGGACAAACGACAGGACACGAGGGGTTGGAGTGGGCCGGACCAACGACAGGACACAGGGGGCTTGAGTGGGACGGACCAACGACAGGACACAGGGGGCTTGAGTGGGACGGACAAACGACAGGACACGAGGGGTTGGAGTGGGCCGGACCAACGACAGGACACAGGGGTTGGAGTGGGCCGGACCAACGACAGGACACAGGGGGTGGAGTGGGCCGGACCAACGACAGGACACAGGGGGTGGAGTGGGCCGGACCAACGACAGGACACAGGGGGTGGAGTGGGCCGGACCAACGACAGGACACAGGGGTTGGAGTGGGCCGGACCAACGACAGGACACAGGGGGTGGAGTGGGCCGGACCAACGACAGGACACAGGGGTTGGAGTGGGCCGGACCAACGACAGGACACAGGGGGTGGAGTGGGCCGGACCAACGACAGGACACAGGGGGTGGAGTGGGACGGACCAACGACAGGACACAGGGGGTTGGAGTGGGACGGACAAACGACAGGACACAGGGGGTTGGAGACAGGACATTAGTACTTTAGCGTCTCTGTGTATTAATACTTTGTTATGAATGATACTTCCTGAGCGTCTCAGTGTATTAGTACTTTGTTATGAGTGATACTTCCTGAGCGTCTCAGTGTATTAGTACTTTATTATGAATGATACTTCCTGAGCGTCTCAGTGTATTAGTACTTTATTATGAATGATACTTCCTGAGCGTCTCTGTGTATTAGTACTTTATTATGAATGATACTTCCTGAGCGTCTCTGTGTATTAGTACTTTATTATGAATGATACTTCCTGAGCGTCTCAGTGTATTAGTACTTTATTATGAATGATACTTCCTGAGCGTCTCAGTGTATTAGTACTTTATTATGAATGATACTTCCTGAGCGTCTCAGTGTATTAGTACTTTGTTATGAATGATACTTCCTGAGCGTCTCAGTGTATTAGTACTTTATTATGAGTGATACTTCCTGAGCGTCTCTGTGTATTAGTACTTTATTATGAATGATACTTCCTGAGCGTCTCTGTGTATTAGTACTTTATTATGAATGATACTTCCTGAGCGTCTCTGTGTATTAGTACTTTATTATGAATGATACTTCCTGAGCGTCTCTGTGTATTAGTACTTTGTTATGAATGATACTTCCTGAGCGTCTCTGTGTATTAGTACTTTATTATGAATGATACTTCCTGAGCGTCTCTGTGTATTAGTACTTTATTATGAATGATACTTCCTGAGCGTCTCTGTGTATTAGTACTTTATTATGAATGATACTTCCTGAGCGTCTCTGTGTATTAGTACTTTATTATGAATGATACTTCCTGAGCGTCTCAGTGTATTAGTACTTTATTATGAATGATACTTCCTGAGCGTCTCAGTGTATTAGTACTTTATTATGAATGATACTTCCTGAGCGTCTCTGTGTATTAGTACTTTATTATGAATGATACTTCCTGAGCGTCTCAGTGTATTAGTACTTTATTATGAATGATACTTCCTGAGCGTCTCAGTGTATTAGTACTTTATTATGAGTGATACTTCCTGAGCGTCTCTGTGTATTAGTACTTTATTATGAATGATACTTCCTGAGCGTCTCTGTGTATTAGTACTTTATTATGAATGATACTTCCTGAGCGTCTCTGTGTATTAGTACTTTATTATGAATGATACTTCCTGAGCGTCTCAGTGTATTAGTACTTTGTTATGAATGATACTTCCTGAGCGTCTCAGTGTATTAGTACTTTATTATGAATGATACTTCCTGAGCGTCTCTGTGTATTAGTACTTTATTATGAATGATACTTCCTGAGCGTCTCAGTGTATTAGTACTTTGTTATGAATGATACTTCCTGAGCGTCTCAGTGTATTAGTACTTTATTATGAATGATACTTCCTGAGCGTCTCTGTGTATTAGTACTTTATTATGAATGATACTTCCTGAGCGTCTCAGTGTATTAGTACTTTATTATGAGTGATACTTCCTGAGCGTCTCAGTGTATTAGTACTTTATTATGAATGATACTTCCTGAGCGTCTCTGTGTATTAGTACTTTATTATGAATGATACTTCCTGAGCGTCTCAGTGTATTAGTACTTTATTATGAGTGATACTTCCTGAGCGTCTCAGTGTATTAGTACTTTATTATGAATGATACTTCCTGAGCGTCTCAGTGTATTAGTACTTTATTATGAATGATACTTCCTGAGCGTCTCTGTGTATTAGTACTTTATTATGAATGATACTTCCTGAGCGTCTCAGTGTATTAGTACTTTATTATGAGTGATACTTCCTGAGCGTCTCAGTGTATTAGTACTTTATTATGAATGATACTTCCTGAGCGTCTCAGTGTATTAGTACTTTATTATGAATGATACTTCCTGAGCGTCTCAGTGTATTAGTACTTTATTATGAATGATACTTCCTGAGCGTCTCAGTGTATTAGTACTTTATTATGAATGATACTTCCTGAGCGTCTCAGTGTATTAGTACTTTATTATGAATGATACTTCCTGAGCGTCTCAGTGTATTAGTACTTTGTTATGAATGATACTTCCTGAGCGTCTCAGTGTATTAGTACTTTATTATGAATGATACTTCCTGAGCGTCTCAGTGTATTAGTACTTTATTATGAATGATACTTCCTGAGCGTCTCAGTGTATTAGTACTTTATTATGAATGATACTTCCTGAGCGTCTCAGTGTATTAGTACTTTATTATGAATGATACTTCCTGAGCGTCTCAGTGTATTAGTACTTTATTATGAATGATACTTCCTGAGCGTCTCAGTGTATTAGTACTTTATTATGAATGATACTTCCTGAGCGTCTCTGTGTATTAGTACTTTATTATGAATGATACTTCCTGAGCGTCTCAGTGTATTAGTACTTTATTATGAATGATACTTCCTGAGCGTCTCAGTGTATTAGTACTTTATTATGAATGATACTTCCTGAGCGTCTCTGTGTATTAGTACTTTATTATGAATGATACTTCCTGAGCGTCTCAGTGTATTAGTACTTTATTATGAATGATACTTCCTGAGCGTCTCTGTGTATTAGTACTTTATTATGAATGATACTTCCTGAGCGTCTCAGTGTATTAGTACTTTATTATGAATGATACTTCCTGAGCGTCTCAGTGTATTAGTACTTTATTATGAATGATACTTCCTGAGCGTCTCTGTGTATTAGTACTTTATTATGAATGATACTTCCTGAGCGTCTCTGTGTATTAGTACTTTATTATGAGTGATACTTCCTGAGCGTCTCAGTGTATTAGTACTTTATTATGAATGATACTTCCTGAGCGTCTCAGTGTATTAGTACTTTATTATGATGATACTTCCTGAGCGTCTCAGTGTATTAGTACTTTATTATGAATGATACTTCCTGAGCGTCTCAGTGTATTAGTACTTTATTATGAATGATACTTCCTGAGCGTCTCTGTGTATTAGTACTTTATTATGAATGATACTTCCTGAGCGTCTCAGTGTATGTACTTTTTAGTGTACTCTGAGCTCGTGTATTATGAATGATACTTCCTGAGCGTCTCAGTGTATTAGTACTTTATTATGAATGATACTTCCTGAGCGTCTCAGTGTATTAGTACTTTATTATGAATGATACTTCCTGAGCGTCTCAGTGTATTAGTACTTTATTATGAATGATACTTCCTGAGCGTCTCAGTGTATTAGTACTTTATTATGAATGATACTTCCTGAGCGTCTCAGTGTATTAGTACTTTATTATGAATGATACTTCTGAGCGTCTCAGTGTATTAGTACTTTATTATGAGTGATACTTCC
The DNA here is from genome assembly GCA_036324595.1 of Champsocephalus gunnari. Taxonomy (NCBI): domain Eukaryota; kingdom Metazoa; phylum Chordata; class Actinopteri; order Perciformes; family Channichthyidae; genus Champsocephalus; species Champsocephalus gunnari. Next base: position 41,804,016 of record CM070449.1, on the reverse strand, counting down.
TGAGCGTCTCAGTGTATTAGTACTTTATTATGAATGATACTTCCTGAGCGTCTCTGTGTATTAGTACTTTATTATGAATGATACTTCCTGAGCGTCTCAGTGTATTAGTACTTTATTATGAATGATACTTCCTGAGCGTCTCAGTGTATTAGTACTTTATTATGAATGATACTTCCTGAGCGTCTCAGTGTATTAGTACTTTATTATGAATGATACTTCCTGAGCGTCTCAGTGTATTAGTACTTTATTATGAATGATACTTCCTGAGCGTCTCTGTGTATTAGTACTTTATTATGAATGATACTTCCTGAGCGTCTCAGTGTATTAGTACTTTATTATGAATGATACTTCCTGAGCGTCTCAGTGTATTAGTACTTTATTATGAATGATACTTCCTGAGCGTCTCTGTGTATTAGTACTTTATTATGAATGATACTTCCTGAGCGTCTCTGTGTATTAGTACTTTATTATGAATGATACTTCCTGAGCGTCTCAGTGTATTAGTACTTTATTATGAATGATACTTCCTGAGCGTCTCTGTGTATTAGTACTTTATTATGAATGATACTTCCTGAGCGTCTCAGTGTATTAGTACTTTATTATGAATGATACTTCCTGAGCGTCTCAGTGTATTAGTACTTTATTATGAATGATACTTCCTGAGCGTCTCAGTGTATTAGTACTTTATTATGAATGATACTTCCTGAGCGTCTCTGTGTATTAGTACTTTATTATGAATGATACTTCCTGAGCGTCTCAGTGTATTAGTACTTTATTATGAATGATACTTCCTGAGCGTCTCAGTGTATTAGTACTTTATTATGAATGATACTTCCTGAGCGTCTCAGTGTATTAGTACTTTATTATGAATGATACTTCCTGAGCGTCTCAGTGTATTAGTACTTTATTATGAATGATACTTCCTGAGCGTCTCAGTGTATTAGTACTTTATTATGAATGATACTTCCTGAGCGTCTCTGTGTATTAGTACTTTATTATGAATGATACTTCCTGAGCGTCTCAGTGTATTAGTACTTTATTATGAATGATACTTCCTGAGCGTCTCAGTGTATTAGTACTTTATTATGAATGATACTTCCTGAGCGTCTCAGTGTATTAGTACTTTATTATGATGATACTTCCTGAGCGTCTCAGTGTATTAGTACTTTATTATGAATGATACTTCCTGAGCGTCTCAGTGTATTAGTACTTTATTATGAATGATACTTCCTGAGCGTCTCAGTGTATTAGTACTTTTTATGAATGATACTTCCTGAGCGTCTCAGTGTATTAGTACTTTATTATGAATGATACTTCCTGAGCGTCTCAGTGTATTAGTACTTTATTATGAATGATACTTCCTGAGCGTCTCTGTGTATTAGTACTTTATTATGAATGATACTTCCTGAGCGTCTCAGTGTATTAGTACTTTATTATGAATGATACTTCCTGAGCGTCTCAGTGTATTAGTACTTTATTATGAATGATACTTCCTGAGCGTCTCAGTGTATTAGTACTTTATTATGAATGATACTTCCTGAGCGTCTCTGTGTATTAGTACTTTATTATGAATGATACTTCCTGAGCGTCTCAGTGTATTAGTACTTTATTATGAATGATACTTCCTGAGCGTCTCAGTGTATTAGTACTTTATTATGAATGATACTTCCTGAGCGTCTCAGTGTATTAGTACTTTATTATGAATGATACTTCCTGAGCGTCTCAGTGTATTAGTACTTTATTATGAATGATACTTCCTGAGCGTCTCAGTGTATTAGTACTTTATTATGAATGATACTTCCTGAGCGTCTCAGTGTATTAGTACTTTATTATGAATGATACTTCCTGAGCGTCTCAGTGTATTAGTACTTTATTATGAATGATACTTCCTGAGCGTCTCAGTGTATTAGTACTTTATTATGAATGATACTTCCTGAGCGTCTCAGTGTATTAGTACTTTATTATGAATGATACTTCCTGAGCGTCTCAGTGTATTAGTACTTTATTATGAATGATACTTCCTGAGCGTCTCAGTGTATTAGTACTTTATTATGAATGATACTTCCTGAGCGTCTCAGTGTATTAGTACTTTATTATGAATGATACTTCCTGAGCGTCTCAGTGTATTAGTACTTTATTATGAATGATACTTCCTGAGCGTCTCAGTGTATTAGTACTTTATTATGAATGATACTTCCTGAGCGTCTCAGTGTATTAGTACTTTATTATGAATGATACTTCCTGAGCGTCTCAGTGTATTAGTACTTTATTATGAATGATACTTCCTGAGCGTCTCAGTGTATTAGTACTTTATTATGAATGATACTTCCTGAGCGTCTCAGTGTATTAGTACTTTATTATGAATGATACTTCCTGAGCGTCTCAGTGTATTAGTACTTTATTATGAATGATACTTCCTGAGCGTCTCAGTGTATTAGTACTTTATTATGAATGATACTTCCTGAGCGTCTCAGTGTATTAGTACTTTATTATGAATGATACTTCCTGAGCGTCTCAGTGTATTAGTACTTTATTATGAATGATACTTCCTGAGCGTCTCAGTGTATTAGTACTTTATTATGAATGATACTTCCTGAGCGTCTCAGTGTATTAGTACTTTGTTATGAATGATACTTCCTGAGCGTCTCAGTGTATTAGTACTTTATTATGAATGATACTTCCTGAGCGTCTCTGTGTATTAGTACTTTATTATGAATGATACTTCCTGAGCGTCTCAGTGTATTAGTACTTTATTATGAATGATACTTCCTGAGCGTCTCTGTGTATTAGTACTTTATTATGAATGATACTTCCTGAGCGTCTCTGTGTATTAGTACTTTATTATGAATGATACTTCCTGAGCGTCTCAGTGTATTAGTACTTTATTATGAATGATACTTCCTGAGCGTCTCTGTGTATTAGTACTTTATTATGAATGATACTTCCTGAGCGTCTCAGTGTATTAGTACTTTATTATGAATGATACTTCCTGAGCGTCTCAGTGTATTAGTACTTTATTATGAATGATACTTCCTGAGCGTCTCTGTGTATTAGTACTTTATTATGAATGATACTTCCTGAGCGTCTCAGTGTATTAGTACTTTATTATGAATGATACTTCCTGAGCGTCTCAGTGTATTAGTACTTTATTATGAATGATACTTCCTGAGCGTCTCAGTGTATTAGTACTTTATTATGAATGATACTTCCTGAGCGTCTCAGTGTATTAGTACTTTATTATGAATGATACTTCCTGAGCGTCTCAGTGTATTAGTACTTTATTATGAATGATACTTCCTGAGCGTCTCAGTGTATTAGTACTTTATTATGAATGATACTTCCTGAGCGTCTCTGTGTATTAGTACTTTATTATGAATGATACTTCCTGAGCGTCTCAGTGTATTAGTACTTTATTATGAATGATACTTCCTGAGCGTCTCAGTGTATTAGTACTTTATTATGAATGATACTTCCTGAGCGTCTCAGTGTATTAGTACTTTATTATGAATGATACTTCCTGAGCGTCTCAGTGTATTAGTACTTTATTATGAATGATACTTCCTGAGCGTCTCTGTGTATTAGTACTTTATTATGAATGATACTTCCTGAGCGTCTCAGTGTATTAGTACTTTATTATGAATGATACTTCCTGAGCGTCTCAGTGTATTAGTACTTTATTATGAATGATACTTCCTGAGCGTCTCAGTGTATTAGTACTTTATTATGAATGATACTTCCTGAGCGTCTCAGTGTATTAGTACTTTATTATGAATGATACTTCCTGAGCGTCTCAGTGTATTAGTACTTTATTATGAATGATACTTCCTGAGCGTCTCAGTGTATTAGTACTTTATTATGAATGATACTTCCTGAGCGTCTCAGTGTATTAGTACTTTGTTATGAATGATACTTCCTGAGCGTCTCAGTGTATTAGTACTTTGTTATGAATGATACTTCCTGAGCGTCTCAGTGTATTAGTACTTTATTATGAATGATACTTCCTGAGCGTCTCTGTGTATTAGTACTTTATTATGAATGATACTTCCTGAGCGTCTCAGTGTATTAGTACTTTATTATGAATGATACTTCCTGAGCGTCTCTGTGTATTAGTACTTTATTATGAATGATACTTCCTGAGCGTCTCAGTGTATTAGTACTTTATTATGAATGATACTTCCTGAGCGTCTCTGTGTATTAGTACTTTATTATGAATGATACTTCCTGAGCGTCTCAGTGTATTAGTACTTTATTATGAATGATACTTCCTGAGCGTCTCAGTGTATTAGTACTTTATTATGAATGATACTTCCTGAGCGTCTCAGTGTATTAGTACTTTATTATGAATGATACTTCCTGAGCGTCTCTGTGTATTAGTACTTTATTATGAATGATACTTCCTGAGCGTCTCAGTGTATTAGTACTTTATTATGAATGATACTTCCTGAGCGTCTCAGTGTATTAGTACTTTATTATGAATGATACTTCCTGAGCGTCTCAGTGTATTAGTACTTTATTATGAATGATACTTCCTGAGCGTCTCTGTGTATTAGTACTTTATTATGAATGATACTTCCTGAGCGTCTCAGTGTATTAGTACTTTATTATGAATGATACTTCCTGAGCGTCTCAGTGTATTAGTACTTTATTATGAATGATACTTCCTGAGCGTCTCAGTGTATTAGTACTTTATTATGAATGATACTTCCTGAGCGTCTCAGTGTATTAGTACTTTATTATGAATGATACTTCCTGAGCGTCTCTGTGTATTAGTACTTTATTATGAATGATACTTCCTGAGCGTCTCAGTGTATTAGTACTTTATTATGAATGATACTTCCTGAGCGTCTCTGTGTATTAGTACTTTATTATGAATGATACTTCCTGAGCGTCTCTGTGTATTAGTACTTTATTATGAGTGATACTTCCTGAGCGTCTCTGTGTATTAGTACTTTATTATGAGTGATACTTCCTGAGCGTCTCAGTGTATTAGTACTTTATTATGAATGATACTTCCTGAGCGTCTCTGTGTATTAGTACTTTATTATGAATGATACTTCCTGAGCGTCTCAGTGTATTAGTACTTTATTATGAATGATACTTCCTGAGCGTCTCAGTGTATTAGTACTTTATTATGAATGATACTTCCTGAGCGTCTCTGTGTATTAGTACTTTATTATGAATGATACTTCCTGAGCGTCTCAGTGTATTAGTACTTTATTATGAATGATACTTCCTGAGCGTCTCAGTGTATTAGTACTTTATTATGAGTGATACTTCCTGAGCGTCTCTGTGTATTAGTACTTTGTTATGAGTGATACTTCCTGAGCGTCTCAGTGTATTAGTACTTTATTATGAATGATACTTCCTGAGCGTCTCTGTGTATTAGTACTTTATTATGAATGATACTTCCTGAGCGTCTCAGTGTATTAGTACTTTATTATGAATGATACTTCCTGAGCGTCTCAGTGTATTAGTACTTTATTATGAATGATACTTCCTGAGCGTCTCTGTGTATTAGTACTTTATTATGAATGATACTTCCTGAGCGTCTCAGTGTATTAGTACTTTATTATGAGTGATACTTCCTGAGCGTCTCAGTGTATTAGTACTTTATTATGAATGATACTTCCTGAGCGTCTCAGTGTATTAGTACTTTATTATGAATGATACTTCCTGAGCGTCTCAGTGTATTAGTACTTTATTATGAATGATACTTCCTGAGCGTCTCAGTGTATTAGTACTTTATTATGAATGATACTTCCTGAGCGTCTCAGTGTATTAGTACTTTATTATGAATGATACTTCCTGAGCGTCTCAGTGTATTAGTACTTTATTATGAGTGATACTTCCTGAGCGTCTCAGTGTATTAGTACTTTATTATGAATGATACTTCCTGAGCGTCTCAGTGTATTAGTACTTTATTATGAATGATACTTCCTGAGCGTCTCAGTGTATTAGTACTTTATTATGAATGATACTTCCTGAGCGTCTCAGTGTATTAGTACTTTATTATGAATGATACTTCCTGAGCGTCTCAGTGTATTAGTACTTTATTATGAATGATACTTCCTGAGCGTCTCAGTGTATTAGTACTTTATTATGAATGATACTTCCTGAGCGTCTCAGTGTATTAGTACTTTATTATGAATGATACTTCCTGAGCGTCTCAGTGTATTAGTACTTTATTATGAATGATACTTCCTGAGCGTCTCAGTGTATTAGTACTTTGTTATGAATGATACTTCCTGAGCGTCTCAGTGTATTAGTACTTTGTTATGAATGATACTTCCTGAGCGTCTCAGTGTATTAGTACTTTGTTATGAATGATACTTCCTGAGCGTCTCAGTGTATTAGTACTTTGTTATGAATGATACTTCCTGAGCGTCTCTGTGTATTAGTACTTTATTATGAATGATACTTCCTGAGCGTCTCAGTGTATTAGTACTTTATTATGAGTGATACTTCCTGAGCGTCTCAGTGTATTAGTACTTTATTATGAATGATACTTCCTGAGCGTCTCAGTGTATTAGTACTTTATTATGAATGATACTTCCTGAGCGTCTCAGTGTATTAGTACTTTATTATGAATGATACTTCCTGAGCGTCTCAGTGTATTAGTACTTTATTATGAATGATACTTCCTGAGCGTCTCAGTGTATTAGTACTTTATTATGAATGATACTTCCTGAGCGTCTCAGTGTATTAGTACTTTATTATGAATGATACTTCCTGAGCGTCTCTGTGTATTAGTACTTTATTATGAATGATACTTCCTGAGCGTCTCAGTGTATTAGTACTTTATTATGAATGATACTTCCTGAGCGTCTCAGTGTATTAGTACTTTATTATGAATGATACTTCCTGAGCGTCTCTGTGTATTAGTACTTTATTATGAATGATACTTCCTGAGCGTCTCAGTGTATTAGTACTTTATTATGAATGATACTTCCTGAGCGTCTCTGTGTATTAGTACTTTATTATGAATGATACTTCCTGAGCGTCTCAGTGTATTAGTACTTTATTATGAATGATACTTCCTGAGCGTCTCAGTGTATTAGTACTTTATTATGAATGATACTTCCTGAGCGTCTCAGTGTATTAGTACTTTGTTATGAATGATACTTCCTGAGCGTCTCTGTGTATTAGTACTTTATTATGAATGATACTTCCTGAGCGTCTCAGTGTATTAGTACTTTATTATGAGTGATACTTCCTGAGCGTCTCAGTGTATTAGTACTTTATTATGAATGATACTTCCTGAGCGTCTCAGTGTATTAGTACTTTATTATGAATGATACTTCCTGAGCGTCTCAGTGTATTAGTACTTTATTATGAATGATACTTCCTGAGCGTCTCAGTGTATTAGTACTTTATTATGAATGATACTTCCTGAGCGTCTCAGTGTATTAGTACTTTATTATGAATGATACTTCCTGAGCGTCTCAGTGTATTAGTACTTTATTATGAATGATACTTCCTGAGCGTCTCAGTGTATTAGTACTTTGTTATGAATGATACTTCCTGAGCGTCTCAGTGTATTAGTACTTTATTATGAATGATACTTCCTGAGCGTCTCAGTGTATTAGTACTTTGTTATGAATGATACTTCCTGAGCGTCTCAGTGTATTAGTACTTTGTTATGAATGATACTTCCTGAGCGTCTCAGTGTATTAGTACTTTATTATGAGTGATACTTCCTGAGCGTCTCAGTGTATTAGTACTTTATTATGAGTGATACTTCCTGAGCGTCTCAGTGTATTAGTACTTTATTATGAATGATACTTCCTGAGCGTCTCTGTGTATTAGTACTTTATTATGAGTGATACTTCCTGAGCGTCTCAGTGTATTAGTACTTTATTATGAATGATACTTCCTGAGCGTCTCAGTGTATTAGTACTTTATTATGAGTGATACTTCCTGAGCGTCTCAGTGTATTAGTACTTTATTATGAATGATACTTCCTGAGCGTCTCAGTGTATTAGTACTTTATTATGAATGATACTTCCTGAGCGTCTCAGTGTATTAGTACTTTGTTATGAATGATACTTCCTGAGCGTCTCAGTGTATTAGTACTTTATTATGAATGATACTTCCTGAGCGTCTCAGTGTATTAGTACTTTATTATGAATGATACTTCCTGAGCGTCTCAGTGTATTAGTACTTTATTATGAATGATACTTCCTGAGCGTCTCAGTGTATTAGTACTTTATTATGAATGATACTTCCTGAGCGTCTCAGTGTATTAGTACTTTATTATGAATGATACTTCCTGAGCGTCTCTGTGTATTAGTACTTTATTATGAATGATACTTCCTGAGCGTCTCAGTGTATTAGTACTTTATTATGAATGATACTTCCTGAGCGTCTCTGTGTATTAGTACTTTATTATGAATGATACTTCCTGAGCGTCTCTGTGTATTAGTACTTTATTATGAATGATACTTCCTGAGCGTCTCAGTGTATTAGTACTTTATTATGAATGATACTTCCTGAGCGTCTCAGTGTATTAGTACTTTATTATGAATGATACTTCCTGAGCGTCTCAGTGTATTAGTACTTTATTATGAATGATACTTCCTGAGCGTCTCAGTGTATTAGTACTTTGTTATGAATGATACTTCCTGAGCGTCTCAGTGTATTAGTACTTTATTATGAATGATACTTCCTGAGCGTCTCAGTGTATTAGTACTTTATTATGAATGATACTTCCTGAGCGTCTCAGTGTATTAGTACTTTGTTATGAGTGATACTTCCTGAGCGTCTCAGTGTATTAGTACTTTATTATGAATGATACTTCCTGAGCGTCTCTGTGTATTAGTACTTTATTATGAATGATACTTCCTGAGCGTCTCTGTGTATTAGTACTTTATTATGAGTGATACTTCCTGAGCGTCTCAGTGTATTAGTACTTTGTTATGAATGATACTTCCTGAGCGTCTCAGTGTATTAGTACTTTATTATGAGTGATACTTCCTGAGCGTCTCAGTGTATTAGTACTTTATTATGAGTGATACTTCCTGAGCGTCTCAGTGTATTAGTACTTTATTATGAATGATACTTCCTGAGCGTCTCTGTGTATTAGTACTTTATTATGAATGATACTTCCTGAGCGTCTCAGTGTATTAGTACTTTATTATGAATGATACTTCCTGAGCGTCTCAGTGTATTAGTACTTTATTATGAATGATACTTCCTGAGCGTCTCAGTGTATTAGTACTTTATTATGAATGATACTTCCTGAGCGTCTCTGTGTATTAGTACTTTATTATGAGTGATACTTCCTGAGCGTCTCAGTGTATTAGTACTTTATTATGAGTGATACTTCCTGAGCGTCTCAGTGTATTAGTACTTTATTATGAGTGATACTTCCTGAGCGTCTCAGTGTATTAGTACTTTATTATGAATGATACTTCCTGAGCGTCTCAGTGTATTAGTACTTTATTATGAATGATACTTCCTGAGCGTCTCAGTGTATTAGTACTTTATTATGAATGATACTTCCTGAGCGTCTCAGTGTATTAGTACTTTATTATGAATGATACTTCCTGAGCGTCTCAGTGTATTAGTACTTTATTATGAGTGATACTTCCTGAGCGTCTCAGTGTATTAGTACTTTATTATGAATGATACTTCCTGAGCGTCTCAGTGTATTAGTACTTTATTATGAATGATACTTCCTGAGCGTCTCAGTGTATTAGTACTTTATTATGAATGATACTTCCTGAGCGTCTCAGTGTATTAGTACTTTGTTATGAATGATACTTCCTGAGCGTCTCAGTGTATTAGTACTTTGTTATGAATGATACTTCCTGAGCGTCTCTGTGTATTAGTACTTTATTATGAATGATACTTCCTGAGCGTCTCAGTGTATTAGTACTTTGTTATGAATGATACTTCCTGAGCGTCTCAGTGTATTAGTACTTTATTATGAATGATACTTCCTGAGCGTCTCAGTGTATTAGTACTTTATTATGAATGATACTTCCTGAGCGTCTCAGTGTATTAGTACTTTATTATGAGTGATACTTCCTGAGCGTCTCAGTGTATTAGTACTTTATTATGAATGATACTTCCTGAGCGTCTCAGTGTATTAGTACTTTATTATGAATGATACTTCCTGAGCGTCTCAGTGTATTAGTACTTTATTATGAATGATACTTCCTGAGCGTCTCAGTGTATTAGTACTTTATTATGAGTGATACTTCCTGAGCGTCTCTGTGTATTAGTACTTTATTATGAGTGATACTTCCTGAGCGTCTCAGTGTATTAGTACTTTATTATGAATGATACTTCCTGAGCGTCTCTGTGTATTAGTACTTTATTATGAATGATACTTCCTGAGCGTCTCAGTGTATTAGTACTTTATTATGAGTGATACTTCCTGAGCGTCTCTGTGTATTAGTACTTTATTATGAATGATACTTCCTGAGCGTCTCTGTGTATTAGTACTTTATTATGAATGATACTTCCTGAGCGTCTCTGTGTATTAGTACTTTATTATGAATGATACTTCCTGAGCGTCTCAGTGTATTAGTACTTTATTATGAATGATACTTCCTGAGCGTCTCTGTGTATTAGTACTTTATTATGAATGATACTTCCTGAGCGTCTCTGTGTATTAGTACTTTATTATGAATGATACTTCCTGAGCGTCTCTGTGTATTAGTACTTTATTATGAATGATACTTCCTGAGCGTCTCAGTGTATTAGTACTTTATTATGAATGATACTTCCTGAGCGTCTCTGTGTATTAGTACTTTATTATGAATGATACTTCCTGAGCGTCTCAGTGTATTAGTACTTTATTATGAGTGATACTTCCTGAGCGTCTCAGTGTATTAGTACTTTATTATGAATGATACTTCCTGAGCGTCTCAGTGTATTAGTACTTTATTATGAATGATACTTCCTGAGCGTCTCTGTGTATTAGTACTTTATTATGAGTGATACTTCCTGAGCGTCTCAGTGCACGGGGCTCATGTTCCTGTCTCACCTGGTTCTCCACCTGTCAGCCGTCTCCATCGACCCCGCCGACCTCAGTGTGCGGACGAGGGGCCGCCGGGCGCTTCGACCGCGCCAAGCACCGGCACGTCATCGAGAACTCCCACTGCTACCTGTGCCAGGTGGACGTGTGAGTACTTGTACTACGGTTTACTACTATATACTACTTTACTACTGAGAACTCCCACTGCTACCTGTGCCAGGTGGACTGTGAGTACTTGTACTACGGTGTACTACTATATACTACTTTACTACTGAGAACTCCCACTGCTACCTGTGCCAGGTGGACTGTGAGTACTTGTACTACGGTGTACTACTATATACTACTTTACTACTGAGAACTCCCACTGCTACCTGTGCCAGGTGGACTGTGAGTACTTGTACTACTGTTTACTACTATATACTACTTTACTACTGAGAACTCCCACTGCTACCTGTGCCAGGTGGACTGTGAGTACTTGTACTACGGTTTACTACTATATACTACTTTACTACTGAGAACTCCCACTGCTACCTGGCCAGGTGGACGTGAGTACTTGTACTACGGTTTACTACTATATACTACTTTACTACTGAGAACTCCCACTGCTACCTGTGCCAGGTGGACTGTGAGTATTTGTACTGTAATATGTATGTATAATATGTACTTGTTGTATTTCAGGGGTGCGAAGTCGAAGCACTGCTCGGCGTGCAATAAATGCGTCTCTAACTTCGACCATCACTGCCGCTGGCTCAACAACTGTGTGGGGAGCAGGAACTACAAGTGAGTACTTCTTCTACTGTTCTACACACTGTGGGGAGCAGGAACTACAAGTGAGTTCTTCTTCTACTGTTCTACACACTGTGGGGAGCAGGAACTACAAGTGAGTTCTTCTTCTACTGTTCTACACACTGTGGGGAGCAGGAACTACAAGTGAGTTCTTCTTCTACTGTTCTACACACTGTGTGGAGCAGGAACTACAAGTGAGTACTTCTTCTACTGTTCTACACACTGTGTGGAGCAGGAACTACAAGTGAGTACTTCTTCTACTGTTCTACACACTGTGTGGAGCAGGAACTACAAGTGAGTACTTCTTCTACTGTTCTACACACTGTGGGGAGCAGGAACTACAAGTGAGTACTTCTTCTACTGTTCTACACACTGTGGGGAGCAGGAACTACAAGTGAGTTCTTCTTCTACTGTTCTATACACTGTGTGGAGCAGGAACTACAAGTGAGTTCTTCTTCTACTGTTCTACACACTGTGTGGAGCAGGAACTACAAGTGAGTACTTCTTCTACTGTTCTACACACTGTGTGGAGCAGGAACTACAAGTGAGTACTTCTTCTACTGTTCTACACACTGTGGGGAGCAGGAACTACAAGTGAGTACTTCTTCTACTGTTCTACACACTGTGGGGAGCAGGAACTACAAGTGAGTTCTTCTTCTACTGTTCTATACACTGTGTGGAGCAGGAACTACAAGTGAGTTCTTCTTCTACTGTTCTACACACTGTGTGGAGCAGGAACTACAAGTGAGTACTTCTTCTACTGTTCTACACACTGTGTGGAGCAGGAACTACAAGTGAGTACTTCTTCTACTGTTCTACACACTGTGGGGAGCAGGAACTACAAGTGAGTTCTTCTTCTACTGTTCTATACACTGTGTGGAGCAGGAACTACAAGTGAGTACTTCTTCTACTGTTCTACACACTGTGGGGAGCAGGAACTACAAGTGAGTTCTTCTTCTACTGTTCTATACACTGTGTGGAGCAGGAACTACAAGTGAGTTCTTCTTCTACTGTTCTACACACTGTGTGGAGCAGGAACTACAAGTGAGTACTTCTTCTACTGTTCTACACACTGTGTGGAGCAGGAACTACAAGTGAGTACTTCTTCTACTGTTCTACACACTGTGGGGAGCAGGAACTACAAGTTAGTTCTTCTTCTACTGTTCTACACACTGTGGGGAGCAGGAACTACAAGTGAGTTCTTCTTCTACTGTTCTACACACTGTGTGGAGCAGGAACTACAAGTGAGTAATTCTTCTACTGTTCTACACACTGTGTGGAGCAGGAACTACGAGTGAGTACTTCTTCTACTGTTCTACACACTGTGGGGAGCAGGAACTACGAGTGAGTACTTCTTCTACTGTTCTACACACTGTGGGGAGCAGGAACTACAAGTGAGTACTTCTTCTACTGTTCTACACTGTGTGGGGAGCAGGAACTACAAGTGAGTTCTTCTTCTACTGTTCTACACACTGTGGGGAGCAGGAACTACAAGTGAGTTCTTCTTCTACTGTTCTACACACTGTGGGGAGCAGGAACTACAAGTGAGTACTTCTTCTACTGTTCTACACACTGTGGGGAGCAGGAACTACAAGTGAGTTCTTCTTCTACTGTTCTACACACTGTGGGGAGCAGGAACTACAAGTGAGTTCTTCTTCTACTGTTATACACACTGTGGGGAGCAGGAACTACAAGTGAGTTCTTCTTCTACTGTTCTACACACTGTGGGGAGCAGGAACTACAAGTGAGTTCTTCTTCTACTGTTCTACACACTGTGTGGAGCAGGAACTACAAGTGAGTACTTCTTCTACTGTTCTACACTGTGTGGGGAGCAGGAACTACAAGTGAGTTCTTCTTCTACTGTTCTACACACTGTGGGGAGCAGGAACTACAAGTGAGTTCTTCTTCTACTGTTCTACACACTGTGGGGAGCAGGAACTACAAGTGAGTACTTCTTCTACTGTTCTACACACTGTGGGGAGCAGGAACTACAAGTGAGTTCTTCTTCTACTGTTCTACACACTGTGTGGGGAGCAGGAACTACAAGTGAGTTCTTCTTCTACTGTTCTACACACTGTGTGGAGCAGGAACTACAAGTGAGTACTTATTCTACTGTTCTACACTGTGTGGGGAGCAGGAACTACAAGTGAGTTCTTCTTCTACTGTTCTACACACTGTGGGGAGCAGGAACTACAAGTGAGTTCTTCTTCTACTGTTCTACACACTGTGTGGAGCAGGAACTACAAGTGAGTACTTCTTCTACTGTTCTACACTGTGTGGGGAGCAGGAACTACAAGTGAGTTCTTCTTCTACTGTTCTACACACTGTGGGGAGCAGGAACTACAAGTGAGTTCTTCTTCTACTGTTCTACACACTGTGGGGAGCAGGAACTACAAGTGAGTTCTTCTTCTACTGTTCTACACACTGTGGGGAGCAGGAACTACAAGTGAGTTCTTCTTCTACTGTTCTACACACTGTGGGGAGCAGGAACTACAAGTGAGTTATTCTTCTACTGTTCTACACACTGTGGGGAGCAGGAACTACAAGTGAGTTCTTCTTCTACTGTTCTACACACTGTGGGGAGCAGGAACTACAAGTGAGTTCTTCTTCTACTGTTATACACACTGTGTGGGGAGCAGGAACTACAAGTGAGTTCTTCTTCTACTGTTCTACACACTGTGGGGAGCAGGAACTACAAGTGAGTACTTCTTCTACTGTTCTACACACTGTGGGGAGCAGGAACTACAAGTGAGTTCTTCTTCTACTGTTCTACACACTGTGGGGAGCAGGAACTACAAGTGAGTTCTTCTTCTACTGTTCTACACACTGTGGGGAGCAGGAACTACAAGTGAGTTCTTCTTCTACTGTTCTACACACTGTGGGGAGCAGGAACTACAAGTGAGTACTTCTTCTACTGTTCTACACACTGTGGGGAGCAGGAACTACAAGTGAGTTCTTCTTCTACTGTTCTACACACTGTGGGGAGCAGGAACTACAAGTGAGTTCTTCTTCTACTGTTCTACACACTGTGGGGAGCAGGAACTACAAGTGAGTTCTTCTTCTACTGTTCTACACTGTGTGGGGAGCAGGAACTACAAGTGAGTTATTCTTCTACTGTTCTACACACTGTGTGGAGCAGGAACTACAAGTGAGTTCTTCTTCTACTGTTCTACACACTGTGGGGAGCAGGAACTACAAGTGAGTTCTTCTTCTACTGTTCTATACACTGTGGGGAGCAGGAACTACAAGTGAGTTCTTCTTCTACTGTTCTACACTGTGTGGAGCAGGAACTACAAGTGAGTTCTTCTTCTACTGTTCTACACACTGTGGGGAGCAGGAACTACAAGTGAGTACTTCTTCTACTGTTCTACACACTGTGGGGAGCAGGAACTCCAAGTGAGTTCTTCTTCTACTGTTCTACACACTGTGGGGAGCAGGAACTCCAAGTGAGTTCTTCTTCTACTGTTCTACACACTGTGGGGAGCAGGAACTACAAGTGAGTACTTCTTCTACTGTTCTACACACTGTGGGGAGCAGGAACTACAAGTGAGTTCTTCTTCTACTGTTCTACACACTGTGTGGGGAGCAGGAACTACAAGTGAGTTCTTCTTCTACTGTTCTACACACTGTGGGGAGCAGGAACTACAAGTGAGTACTTCTTCTACTGTTCTACACACTGTGGGGAGCAGGAACTACAAGTGAGTTCTTCTTCTACTGTTCTACACACTGTGGGGAGCAGGAACTACAAGTGAGTTCTTCTTCTACTGTTCTACACACTGTGGGGAGCAGGAACTACAAGTGAGTACTTCTTCTACTGTTCTACACACTGTGGGGAGCAGGAACTACAAGTGAGTTCTTCTTCTACTGTTCTACACACTGTGGGGAGCAGGAACTACAAGTGAGTTCTTCTTCTACTGTTCTACACACTGTGGGGAGCAGGAACTACAAGTGAGTTCTTCTTCTACTGTTCTACACACTGTGGGGAGCAGGAACTACAAGTGAGTACTTCTTCTACTGTTCTACACACTGTGGGGAGCAGGAACTACAAGTGAGTTCTTCTTCTACTGTTCTACACACTGTGGGGAGCAGGAACTACAAGTGAGTACTTCTTCTACTGTTCTACACACTGTGGGGAGCAGGAACTACAAGTGAGTTCTTCTTCTACTGTTATACACACTGTGTGGGGAGCAGGAACTACAAGTGAGTTCTTCTTCTACTGTTCTACACACTGTGGGGAGCAGGAACTACAAGTGAGTACTTCTTCTACTGTTCTACACACTGTGGGGAGCAGGAACTACAAGTGAGTTCTTCTTCTACTGTTCTACACACTGTGGGGAGCAGGAACTACAAGTGAATTCCTCTTCTACTGTTCTACACACTGTGGGGAGCAGGAACTACAAGTGAGTACTTCTTCTACTGTTCTATACACTGTGGGGAGCAGGAACTACAAGTGAGTTCTTCTTCTACTGTTCTACACACTGTGGGGAGCAGGAACTACAAGTGAGTTCTTCTTCTACTGTTCTACACACTGTGGGGAGCAGGAACTACAAGTGAGTTCTTCTTCTACTGTTCTACACACTGTAGGGAGCAGGAACTACAAGTGAGTACTTCTTCTACTGTTCTACACACTGTGGGGAGCAGGAACTACAAGTGAGTTATTCTTCTACTGTTCTACACACTGTGGGGAGCAGGAACTACAAGTGAGTTCTTCTTCTACTGTTCTACACACTGTGGGGAGCAGGAACTACAAGTGAGTTCTTCTTCTACTGTTCTACACACTGTGGGGAGCAGGAACTACAAGTGAGTTCTTCTTCTACTGTTCTACACACTGTGGGGAGCAGGAACTACAAGTGAGTTCTTCTTCTATTACAGGTTGTTCCTGCACAGCGTGGTCTCTGCTCTGTTGGGAGTGTTTCTGCTTCTGGTTCTGTCCTCGTACGTCTTCATCGAGTTCTTCCTGGACCCGTCAAAACTGAGGACTGACAAACACTTCCTGGGTAAGACTCTCAACGAATGAGAAGAGATCCAGAGATCTAGCAGAAACATATACCACTACCACCGCTAAGCTAAAGGAGGCTAATGTTGGGCTATAAAGGAACTACAGCACGGTCACATGACTTCACGTCACCACCGCTAAGCTAAAGGTGGCTAATGTTGGGCTATAGAGGAACTACAGCACGGTCACATTACTTCACGTCACCACCGCTAAGCTAAAGGTGGCTAATGTTGGGCTATAAAGGAACTACAGCACGGTCACATGACTTCACGTTACCACCGCTAAGCTAAAGGAGGCTAATGTTGGGCTATAAAGGAACTACAGCACGGTCACATGACTTCACGTCAACACCGCTAAGCTAAAAGCGGCTAATGTTGGGCTATAAAGGAACTACAGCACGGTCACATGACTTCACGTCACCACCGCTAAGCTAAATGAGGCTAATGTTGGGCTATAAAGGAACTACGGCACGGTCACATTACTTCACGTCACCACCGCTAAGGTAAAGGTGGCTAATGTTGGGCTATAAAGGAACTACGGCACGGTCACATGACTTCACGTTACCACCGCTAAGCTAAAGGAGGCTAATGTTGGGCTATAAAGGAACTACAGCACGGTCACATGACTTCACGTCACCACCGCTAAGCTAAAAGCGGCTAATGTTGGGCTATAAAGGAACTGCAGCACGGTCACATGACTTCACGTCACCACCGCTAAGCTAAAGGCGGCTAATGTTGGGCTATAGAGGAACTACAGCACGGTCACATGACTTCACGTCACCACCGCTAAGCTAAAGGAGGCTAATGTTGGGCTATAGAGGAACTACAGCACGGTCACATGACTTCACGTCACCACCGCTAAGCTAAAGGAGGCTAATGTTGGGCTATAAAGGAACTACAGCACGGTCACATGACTTCACGGCACCACCGCTAAGCTAAAGGAGGCTAAGTTTGGGCTATAAAGGAACTACAGCACGGTCACATGACTTCACGTCTCCACCGCTAAGCTAAAGGAGGCTAATGTTGGGCTATAGAGGAACTACAGCACGGTCACATGACTTCACGTCACCACCGCTAAGCTAAAGGTGGCTAATGTTGGGCTATAAAGGAACTACAGCACGGTCACATGACTTCACGTCACCACCGCTAAGCTAAAGGAGGCTAATGTTGGGCTATAAGGGAACTACAGCACGGTCACATGACTTCACGTCACCACCGCTAAGCTAAAGGAGGCTAATGTTGGGCTATAAAGGAACTACAGCACGGTCACATGACTTCACGACACCACCGCTAAGCTAAAGGAGGCTAATGTTGGGCTATAAAGGAACTACAGCGCGGTCACATGACTTCACGTCACCAGCGCTAAGCTAAAGGTGGCTAATGTTGGGCTATAAAGGAACTACAGCGCGGTCACATGACTTAACGTCACCACCGCTAAGCTAAAGGTGGCTAATGTTGGGCTATAAAGGAACTACAGCGCGGTCACATGACTTCACGTCACCACCGCTAAGCTAAAGGTGGCTAATGTTGGGCTATAAAGGAACTACAGCGCGGTCACATGACTTCACGTCACCAGCGCTAAGCTAAAGGTGGCTAATGTTGGGCTATAAAGGAACTACAGCGCGGTCACATGACTTCACGTCACCACCGCTAAGCTAAAGGTGGCTAATGTTGGGCTATAAAGGAACTACAGCGCGGTCACATGACTTCACGTCACCACCGCTAAGCTAAAGGTGGCTAATGTTGGGCTATAAAGGAACTACAGCACGGTCACATGACTTCACGTCACCACCGCTAAGCTAAAGGTGGCTAATGTTGGGCTATAAAGGAACTACAGCACGGTCACATGACTTCACGTTACCACCGCTAAGCTAAAGGTGGCTAATGTTGGGCTATAAAGGAACTACAGCACGGTCACATGACTTCACGTCACCACCGCTAAGCTAAAGGTGGCTAATGTTGGGCTATAAAGGAACTACAGCACGGTCACATTGCTTCACGTCACCACCGCTAAGCTAAAGGTGGCTAATGTTGGGCTATAGAGGAACTACAGCACGGTCACATGGCTTCACGTCACCACCGCTAAGCTAAAGTGGCTAATGTTGGGCTATAAAGGAACTACAGCACGGTCACATGACTTCACGTCACCACCGCTAAGCTAAAGGTGGCTAATGTTGGGCTATAAAGGAACTACAGCACGGTCACATGACTTCACGTCACCACCGCTAAGCTAAAGGTGGCTAATGTTGGGCTATAAAGGAACTACAGCACGGTCACATGACTTCACGTTACCACCGCTAAGCTAAAGGAGGCTAATGTTGGGCTATAAAGGAACTACAGCACGGTCACATGACTTCACGTCACCACCGCTAAGCTAAAGGTGGCTAATGTTGGGCTATAAAGGAACTACAGCACGGTCACATGACTTCACGTCACCACCGCTAAGCTAAAGGAGGCTAATGTTGGGCTATAAAGGAACTACAGCACGGTCACATGACTTCACGTCACCACCGCTAAGCTAAAGGAGGCTAATGTTGGGCTATAGAGGAACTACAGCACGGTCACATGACTTCACGTCACCACCGCTAAGCTAAAGGAGGCTAATGTTGGGCTATAAAGGAACTACAGCACGGTCACATGACTTCACGTCACCACCGCTAAGCTAAAGGAGGCTAATGTTGGGCTATAAAGGAACTACAGCACGGTCACATGACTTCACGTCACCACCGCTAAGCTAAAGGAGGCTAATGTTGGGCTATAAAGGAACTATAGCACGGTCACATGACTTCACGTTACCACCGCTAAGCTAAAGGTGGCTAATGTTGGGCTATAAAGGAACTACAGCACGGTCACATGACTTCACGTCACCACCGCTAAGCTAAAGGTGGCTAATGTTGGGCTATAAAGGAACTACAGCACGGTCACATGACTTCACGTCACCACCGCTAAGCTAAAGGAGGCTAATGTTGGGCTATAGAGGAACTACAGCACGGTCACATGACTTCACGTCACCACCGCTAAGCTAAAGGAGGCTAATGTTGGGCTATAAAGGAACTACAGCACGGTCACATGACTTCACGTCACCACCGCTAAGCTAAAGGAGGCTAATGTTGGGCTATAAAGGAACTACAGCACGGTCACATGACTTCACGTCTCCACCGCTAAGCTAAAGGAGGCTAATGTTGGGCTATAAAGGAACTACAGCACGGTCACATGACTTCACGTCACCACCGCTAAGCTAAAGGAGGCTAATGTTGGGCTATAAAGGAACTACAGCACGGTCACATGACTTCACGTCACCACCGCTAAGCTAAAGGAGGCTAATGTTGGGCTATAGAGGAACTACAGCACGGTCACATGACTTCACGTCACCACCGCTAAGCTAAAGGAGGCTAATGTTGGGCTATAAAGGAACTACAGCACGGTCACATGACTTCACGTCACCACCGCTAAGCTAAAGGAGGCTAATGTTGGGCTATAAAGGAACTACAGCACGGTCACATGACTTCACGTCACCACCGCTAAGCTAAAGGAGGCTAATGTTGGGCTATAAAGGAACTACAGCACGGTCACATGACTTCACGTCACCACCGCTAAGCTAAAGGAGGCTAATGTTGGGCTATAAAGGAACTACAGCACGGTCACATGACTTCACGTCACCACCGCTAAGCTAAAGGAGGCTAATGTTGGGCTATGAAGGAACCACAGCACGGTCACATGACTTCACGTCTCCACCGCTAAGCTAAAGGAGGCTAATGTTGGGCTATAAAGGAACTACAGCACGGTCACATGACTTCACGTCACCACCGCTAAGCTAAAGGAGGCTAATGTTGGGCTATAAAGGAACTACAGCACGGTCACATGACTTCACGTCACCACCGCTAAGCTAAAGGAGGCTAATGTTGGGCTATAGAGGAACTACAGCACGGTCACATGACTTCACGTCACCACCGCTAAGCTAAAGGAGGCTAATGTTGGGCTATAAAGGAACTACAGCACGGTCACATGACTTCACGTCACCACCGCTAAGCTAAAGGAGGCTAATGTTGGGCTATAAAGGAACTACAGCACGGTCACATGACTTCACGTCACCACCGCTAAGCTAAAGGAGGCTAATGTTGGGCTATGAAGGAACCACAGCACGGTCACATGACTTCACGTCTCCACCGCTAAGCTAAAGGAGGCTAATGTTGGGCTATAAAGGAACTACAGCACGGTCACATGACTTCACGTCACCACCGCTAAGCTAAAGGAGGCTAATGTTGGGCTATAAAGGAACTACAGCACGGTCACATGACTTCACGTCACCACCGCTAAGCTAAAGGAGGCTAATGTTGGGCTATAGAGGAACTACAGCACGGTCACATGACTTCACGTCACCACCGCTAAGCTAAAGGAGGCTAATGTTGGGCTATAAAGGAACTACAGCACGGTCACATGACTTCACGTCACCACCGCTAAGCTAAAGGAGGCTAATGTTGGGCTATAAAGGAACTACAGCACGGTCACATGACTTCACGTCACCACCGCTAAGCTAAAGGAGGCTAATGTTGGGCTATAAAGGAACTACAGCACGGTCACATGACTTCACGTCACCACCGCTAAGCTAAAGGAGGCTAATGTTGGGCTATAAGGGAACTACAGCACGGTCACATGACTTCACGTCACCACCGCTAAGCTAAAGGAGGCTAATGTTGGGCTATAAAGGAACTACAGCACGGTCACATGACTTCACGACACCACCGCTAAGCTAAAGGAGGCTAATGTTGGGCTATAAAGGAACTACAGCGCGGTCACATGACTTCACGTCACCAGCGCTAAGCTAAAGGTGGCTAATGTTGGGCTATAAAGGAACTACAGCGCGGTCACATGACTTAACGTCACCACCGCTAAGCTAAAGGTGGCTAATGTTGGGCTATAAAGGAACTACAGCGCGGTCACATGACTTCACGTCACCACCGCTAAGCTAAAGGTGGCTAATGTTGGGCTATAAAGGAACTACAGCGCGGTCACATGACTTCACGTCACCAGCGCTAAGCTAAAGGTGGCTAATGTTGGGCTATAAAGGAACTACAGCGCGGTCACATGACTTCACGTCACCACCGCTAAGCTAAAGGTGGCTAATGTTGGGCTATAAAGGAACTACAGCGCGGTCACATGACTTCACGTCACCACCGCTAAGCTAAAGGTGGCTAATGTTGGGCTATAAAGGAACTACAGCACGGTCACATGACTTCACGTCACCACCGCTAAGCTAAAGGTGGCTAATGTTGGGCTATAAAGGAACTACAGCACGGTCACATGACTTCACGTTACCACCGCTAAGCTAAAGGTGGCTAATGTTGGGCTATAAAGGAACTACAGCACGGTCACATGACTTCACGTCACCACCGCTAAGCTAAAGGTGGCTAATGTTGGGCTATAAAGGAACTACAGCACGGTCACATTGCTTCACGTCACCACCGCTAAGCTAAAGGTGGCTAATGTTGGGCTATAGAGGAACTACAGCACGGTCACATGGCTTCACGTCACCACCGCTAAGCTAAAGTGGCTAATGTTGGGCTATAAAGGAACTACAGCACGGTCACATGACTTCACGTCACCACCGCTAAGCTAAAGGTGGCTAATGTTGGGCTATAAAGGAACTACAGCACGGTCACATGACTTCACGTCACCACCGCTAAGCTAAAGGTGGCTAATGTTGGGCTATAAAGGAACTACAGCACGGTCACATGACTTCACGTTACCACCGCTAAGCTAAAGGAGGCTAATGTTGGGCTATAAAGGAACTACAGCACGGTCACATGACTTCACGTCACCACCGCTAAGCTAAAGGTGGCTAATGTTGGGCTATAAAGGAACTACAGCACGGTCACATGACTTCACGTCACCACCGCTAAGCTAAAGGAGGCTAATGTTGGGCTATAAAGGAACTACAGCACGGTCACATGACTTCACGTCACCACCGCTAAGCTAAAGGAGGCTAATGTTGGGCTATAGAGGAACTACAGCACGGTCACATGACTTCACGTCACCACCGCTAAGCTAAAGGAGGCTAATGTTGGGCTATAAAGGAACTACAGCACGGTCACATGACTTCACGTCACCACCGCTAAGCTAAAGGAGGCTAATGTTGGGCTATAAAGGAACTACAGCACGGTCACATGACTTCACGTCACCACCGCTAAGCTAAAGGAGGCTAATGTTGGGCTATAAAGGAACTATAGCACGGTCACATGACTTCACGTTACCACCGCTAAGCTAAAGGTGGCTAATGTTGGGCTATAAAGGAACTACAGCACGGTCACATGACTTCACGTCACCACCGCTAAGCTAAAGGTGGCTAATGTTGGGCTATAAAGGAACTACAGCACGGTCACATGACTTCACGTCACCACCGCTAAGCTAAAGGAGGCTAATGTTGGGCTATAGAGGAACTACAGCACGGTCACATGACTTCACGTCACCACCGCTAAGCTAAAGGAGGCTAATGTTGGGCTATAAAGGAACTACAGCACGGTCACATGACTTCACGTCACCACCGCTAAGCTAAAGGAGGCTAATGTTGGGCTATAAAGGAACTACAGCACGGTCACATGACTTCACGTCTCCACCGCTAAGCTAAAGGAGGCTAATGTTGGGCTATAAAGGAACTACAGCACGGTCACATGACTTCACGTCACCACCGCTAAGCTAAAGGAGGCTAATGTTGGGCTATAAAGGAACTACAGCACGGTCACATGACTTCACGTCACCACCGCTAAGCTAAAGGAGGCTAATGTTGGGCTATAGAGGAACTACAGCACGGTCACATGACTTCACGTCACCACCGCTAAGCTAAAGGAGGCTAATGTTGGGCTATAAAGGAACTACAGCACGGTCACATGACTTCACGTCACCACCGCTAAGCTAAAGGAGGCTAATGTTGGGCTATAAAGGAACTACAGCACGGTCACATGACTTCACGTCACCACCGCTAAGCTAAAGGAGGCTAATGTTGGGCTATAAAGGAACTACAGCACGGTCACATGACTTCACGTCACCACCGCTAAGCTAAAGGAGGCTAATGTTGGGCTATAAAGGAACTACAGCACGGTCACATGACTTCACGTCACCACCGCTAAGCTAAAGGAGGCTAATGTTGGGCTATGAAGGAACCACAGCACGGTCACATGACTTCACGTCTCCACCGCTAAGCTAAAGGAGGCTAATGTTGGGCTATAAAGGAACTACAGCACGGTCACATGACTTCACGTCACCACCGCTAAGCTAAAGGAGGCTAATGTTGGGCTATAAAGGAACTACAGCACGGTCACATGACTTCACGTCACCACCGCTAAGCTAAAGGAGGCTAATGTTGGGCTATAGAGGAACTACAGCACGGTCACATGACTTCACGTCACCACCGCTAAGCTAAAGGAGGCTAATGTTGGGCTATAAAGGAACTACAGCACGGTCACATGACTTCACGTCACCACCGCTAAGCTAAAGGAGGCTAATGTTGGGCTATAAAGGAACTACAGCACGGTCACATGACTTCACGTCACCACCGCTAAGCTAAAGGAGGCTAATGTTGGGCTATAAAGGAACTACAGCACGGTCACATGACTTCACGTCACCACCGCTAAGCTAAAGGAGGCTAATGTTGGGCTATAAAGGAACTACAGCACGGTCACATGACTTCACGTCACCACCGCTAAGCTAAAGGAGGCTAATGTTGGGCTATAAAGGAACTACAGCACGGTCACATGACTTCACGTCACCACCGCTAAGCTAAAGGAGGCTAATGTTGGGCTATGAAGGAACCACAGCACGGTCACATGACTTCACCACCGCTAAGCTAAAGGAGGCTAATGTTGGGCTATAAAGGAACTACAGCACGGTCACATGACTTCACGTCACCACCGCTAAGCTAAAGGAGGCTAATGTTGGGCTATAAAGGAACTACAGCACGGTCACATGACTTCACGTCACCACCGCTAAGCTAAAGGAGGCTAATGTTGGGCTATAAAGGAACTACAGCACGGTCACATGACTTCACGTCACCACCGCTAAGCTAAAGGAGGCTAATGTTGGGCTATAAAGGAACTACAGCACGGTCACATGACTTCACGTCACCACCGCTAAGCTAAAGGAGGCTAATGTTGGGCTATAAAGGCACTACAGCACGGTCACATGACTTCACGTCACCACCGCTAAGCTAAAGGTGGCTAATGTGCAGAAGTGGGGTATTACTGACCTATGTCACTGTGTGTGTGTGTGTGTGTGTGTGTGTGTGTGTGTGTGTGTGTGTGTGTGTGTGTGTCTTTCTGCAGGTCGTAATGGGACCTGGTTCCTCTTCCTGCCTCTCTCTCCTCTCCGCTCTGCAGCAGCAGTGATCCCCTCTCTCGCCGCCGTCACCATCGTCCTCTCGCTGCTGTCCTCTGTGCTGCTCTGCCATCTGCTGTGCTTCCACATCTACCTCAGTGAGCACACACACACACACACACACACACACACACACACACACACACACACACGCACACACACACACAGCTAACGTGTCTCTCTTGATGGTGCAGTGTGGAACAGACTCAGCACCTTTGAGTACATCGTGAGGCAGCGTCACCGTGGAGACCGAGCTCCCTCAGGACCGCTCAGTAAGGTCTGTCATCAGATATTCATACCCCCAGACTGCGACTGCTCACCCGGTGCTCACCCGGTGCTCACCCGGTGCTCACCCGGTGCTCACCCGGTGCTCACCCGGTGCTCAGGGGACTGCTCTCAAAATACGCAGGGTTTTTTCTTGAATTCCAACTTTTCTTTCACAAAATATTTCAACTTTTTCTCAGATTCGAATATTTCCCAAAAATATACCAACCTGACCCTAACTAACCCCAACCCTGACCCTAACTAACCCTAACCCTGACCCTGACTAACCCTAACCCTGACCCTAACTAACCCTAACCCTGACCCTAACTAACCCTAACCCTGACCCTAACTAACCCTAACCCTGACCCTAACTAACCCCAACCCTGACCCTAACTAACCCTAACCCTGACCCTAACTAACCCCAACCCTGACCCTAACTAACCCTAACCCTGACCCTAACTAACCCTAACCCTGACCCTAACTAACCCTAACCCTGACCCTAACTAACCCCAACCCTGACCCTAACTAACCCTAACTAACCCTAACCCTAACCCTAACCCCAACCCTGACCCTAACTAACCCTAACCCTGACCCTAACTAACCCCAACCCTGACCCTAACTAACCCTAACCCTAACCCCAACCTGACCCTAACTAACCCTAACCCTAACCCCTAACCCCAACCCTGACCCTAACTAACCCTAACCCTGACCCCAACCTGACCCTAACTAACCCTAACCCTAACCCTAACTAACCCCAACCCTGACCCTAACTAACCCTAACCCTGACCCTAACTAACCCTAACCCTGACCCTAACTAACCCCAACCCTGACCCTAACTAACCCTGACCCTAACTAACCCTAACCCTAACCCTAACTAACCCTAACCCTAACTAACCCTAACCCTGACCCTAACTAACCCCAACCTGACCCTAACTAACCCTAACCCTGACCCTAACTAACCCTAACCCTGACCCTAACTAACCCTGACCCTAACCCTGACCCTAACTAACCCTAACCCTGACCCTAACTAACCCTGACCCTAACCCTAACTAACCCTGACCCTAACCCTAACTAACCCTGACCCTAACCCTAACTAACCCTAACCCTAACTAACCCTGACCCTAACCCTAACTAACCCTAACCCTGACCCTAACTAACCCTGACCCTAACCCTGACCCTAACTAACCCTAACCCTGACCCTAACTAACCCTGACCCTAACCCTGACCCTAACCCTAACTAACCCTGACCCTAACCCTAACTAACCCTGACCCTAACCCTAACTAACCCTGACCCTAACCCTAACTAACCCTAACCCTGACCCTAACTAACCCTGACCCTAACCCTAACTAACCCTAACCCTGACCCTAACTAACCCTGACCCTAACCCTGACCCTAACTAACCCTAACCCTGACCCTAACTAACCCTGACCCTAACCCTAACTAACCCTGACCCTAACCCTAACTAACCCTGACCCTAACCCTAACTAACCCTAACCCTAACTAACCCTGACCCTAACCCTAACTAACCCTAACCCTGACCCTAACTAACCCTGACCCTAACCCTGACCCTAACTAACCCTAACCCTGACCCTAACTAACCCTGACCCTAACCCTAACTAACCCTGACCCTAACCCTAACTAACCCTGACCCTAACCCTAACTAACCCTGACCCTAACCCTAACTAACCCTAACCCTGACCCTAACTAACCCTGACCCTAACCCTAACTAACCCTAACCCTGACCCTAACTAACCCTGACCCTAACCCTAACTAACCCTAACCCTGACCCTAACTAACCCTGACCCTAACCCTAACTAACCCTAACCCTGACCCTAACTAACCCTGACCCTAACCCTGACCCTAACTAACCCTAACCCTGACCCTAACTAACCCTGACCCTAACCCTAACTAACCCTGACCCTAACCCTAACTAACCCTGACCCTAACCCTAACTAACCCTGACCCTAACCCTAACTAACCCTAACCCTGACCCTAACTAACCCTGACCCTAACCCTAACTAACCCTAACCCTGACCCTAACTAACCCTGACCCTAACCCTAACTAACCCTAACCCTGACCCTAACTAACCCTGACCCTAACCCTAACTAACCCTGACCCTAACCGACTCTTTTCCGAAAAACTACAAAATCTGAAGTCTTTTTTTTTGTAAAAATCTTGACTTTTTTCCAAAAACTCTCACTTTTGAGACTTTCCTCAACAACCCTAACCTAACCCTCCACAGGCACATGTTCTGGAAATCACAACATGTGACTCAATGTTTCCGCGTGTGTGTGCGTGTGTGTGTGTGTGTGTGCAGTGTGTGTGTGTGTGTGTGTGTGTGTGTGTGTGTGTGTGCAGTGTGTGCGTGTGTGTTCAGTGTGTGCGTGTGTGTTCAGTGTGTGTGTGTGCGTGTGTGTTCAGTGTGTGCGTGTGTGTTCAGTGTGTGTGTGTGTGTGTGTGTGTGTGCAGTGTGTGTGTGTGTGTGTGTGCAGTGTGTGCAGTGTGTGTGTGTGTGTGTGCAGTGTGTGTGTGCAGTGTGTGTGTGTGTGTGTGTGCAGTGTGTGTGTGCAGTGTGTGTGTGCAGTGTGTGTAACTCTCTGCCCTTCCCCACAGGAAGTGACCTCACCAGGGACCCTGGGCTACACCAACCCTCAGCTGGAGCTGCAGGGGGCGGAGGCAGGGTGAGCGTTCCTCTCACCCACACACACTGTTTGCTCTGTGTGTGTGTGTGTGTGTGTCCATGGTAACGGCCAGTTGTGTGTGTGTGTGTGTGTGTGTGTGTGTGTGAGCTGCAGGGAGGGGTTGGATCATAACCCTGTAACTAATACATGATGATATTGCGTGTGTGTGTAGCTTCCTGTCTAACAGCAGAGTGAGGACCGTTTCTGGTGCTGTCGCGGAGGAGGACGCCCCCCCCACACACACACAGCGACGCACACAGGTACACACACACAGCAACACACACAGGTACACACACCAACACACACACACAGTGACTCACACAGGTACACACACCAACACACACACACAGTGACTCACACAGGTACACACACCAACACACACACACACACAGCAACGCACACAGGTACACACACCAACACACACACAGCGACGCACACAGGTACACACACCAACACACACACAGCGACGCACACAGGTACACACACACACAGCGACACACACACAGCGACACACACACAGGTACACACACCAACACACACACAGCGACGCACACAGGTACACACACAGGTACACACACACAGGTACACACACAGGTACACACACACAGGTACACACACAGCGACGCAAACAGGTACACACACAGCGACACACACACACAGTGACGCACACAGGTACACACACAGCGACGCACACAGGTACACACACCAACACACACACACACAGTGACTCACACAGGTACACACACCAACACACACACAGTGACGCACACAAGTACACACACCAACACACACACACACAGTGACTCACACAGGTACACACACCAACACACACAGTGACTCACACAGGTACACACACACACACACAGTGACTCACACAGGTACACAAACCAACACACACACACACACACACACAGACACACACAGGTACACACACCAAACACACACACAGCGACGCACACAGGTACACACACAGGTACACACACACAGGTACACACACACAGGTACACACACAGCGACGCAAACAGGTACACACACAGCGACACACACACACAGTGACGCACACAGGTACACACACAGCGACGCACACAGGTACACACACCAACACACACACAGTGACGCACACAAGTACACACACCAACACACACACACACAGTGACTCACACAGGTACACACACCAACACACACAGTGACTCACACAGGTACACACACACACACACACACACACAGTGACTCACACAGGTACACAAACCAACACACACACACA
>CM070449.1:41737173-41767173 GCA_036324595.1 Champsocephalus gunnari | reverse complement strand
GGGAGGTGGGTTCAGTCGACCCGTGTTCAGGGAGGTGGGTTTAGTCGACCCGTGTTCAGGGAGGTGGGTTCAGTCGACCCGTGTTCAGGGAGGTGGGTTCAGTCGACCCGTGTTCAGGGAGGTGGGTTCAGTCGACCCGTGTTCAGCGAGGTGGGTTCAGGGAGGTGGGTTTAGTCGACCCGTGTTCAGGGAGGTGGGTTTAGTCGACCCGTGGGCTGACAGTCGACCCGTGTTCAGGGAGGTGGGTTTAGTCGACCCGTGTTCAGGGAGGTGGGTTTAGTCGACCCGTGTTCAGGGAGGTGGGTTCAGTCGACCCGTGTTCAGGGAGGTGGGTTTAGTCGACCCGTGTTCAGGGAGGTGGGTTTAGTCGACCCGTGTTCAGGGAGGTGGGTTTAGTCGACCCGTGTTCAGGGAGGTGGGTTTAGTCGACCCGTGTTCAGGGAGGTGGGTTTAGTCGACCCGTGTTCAGGGAGGTGGGTTTAGTCGACCCGTGTTCAGGGAGGTGGGTTTAGTCGACCCGTGTTCAGGGAGGTGGGTTCAGTCGACCCGTGTTCAGGGAGGTGGGTTTAGTCGACCCGTGTTCAGGGAGGTGGGTTTAGTCGACCCGTGTTCAGGGAGGTGGGTTCAGTCGACCCGTGTTCAGGGAGGTGGGTTTAGTCGACCCGTGTTCAGGGGAGGTGGGTTTAGTCGACCCGTGTTCAGGGAGGTGGGTTTAGTCGACCCGTGTTCAGGGAGGTGGGTTTAGTCGACCCGTGTTCAGGGAGGTGGGTTTAGTCGACCCGTGTTCAGGGAGGTGGGTTTAGTCGACCCGTGTTCAGGGAGGTGGGTTTAGTCGACCCGTGTTCAGGGGGGTGGGTTTAGTCGACCCGTGTTCAGGGGGGTGGGTTTAGTTTCCTGCACGCCTCGACGTGAGAGAGACGTAAGCGACGTCGCCTCTTAGCTCCGAAGCTCTTGCCTCTGGACCGACAATTTTTTGGAGCTGGAAGTGAAGCGGATTCCGGAGCTAAGAGCCGGCGCCGCTGCGGTGTGAACAGGAAAACCGGAGCTTTTCGAGCCGGAGCTGGAGAGGCGCTGGTGTGAAAGGGGCATGTGTGACTTGGGTCCAGATGTCGGTTCCTCTCAGATGTCGGTTCCTCACAGATGTCGGTTCCTCTCAGATGTCGGTTCCTCTGATGTCGGTTCCTCACAGATGTCGGTTCCTCACAGATGAGTTCCTCTCAGATGTCGGTTCCTCACAGATGTCGGTTCCTCACAGATGTCGGTTCCTCTCAGATGTCGGTTCCTCTCAGATGTCGGTTCCTCACAGATGTGTTCCTCTCAGATGTTCCTCTCAGATGTCGGTTCCTCACAGATGTCGGTTCCTCTCAGATGTCGGTTCCTCTCAGATGTCGGTTCCTCTCAGATGTGTTCCTCTCAGATGTCGGTTCCTCTCAGATGTGTTCCTCACAGATGTCGGTTCCTCTCAGATGTCGGTTCCTCTCAGATGTCGGTTCCTCAGAGATGAGTTTCTCTCAGATGTCGGTTCCTGTCGGTTCCTCTCAGATGTCGGTTCCTCTCAGATGTCGGTTCCTCACAGATGTCGGTTCCTCTCCGATGTCGGTTCCTCTCAGATGTCGGTTCCTCACAGATGAGTTCCTCTCAGATGTCGGTTCCTGTCGGTTCCTCTCAGATGTCGGTTCCTCTCAGATGTCGGTTCCTCACAGATGTCGGTTCCTCTCAGATGTCGGTTCCTCACAGATGTCGGTTCCTCTCAGATGTCGGTTCCTCACAGATGTGTTCCTCTCAGATGTCGGTTCCTCTCAGATGTCAGTTCCTCTCAGATGTCGGTTCCTCACAGATGTGTTCCTCTCAGATGTCGGTTCCTCTCAGATGTCGGTTCCTCACAGATGTGTTCCTCTCAGATGTCGGTTCCTCTCAGATGTCGGTTCCTCACAGATGTGTTCCTCTCAGATGTCGGTTCCTCACAGATGTCGGTTCCTCTCAGATGTCGGTTCCTCTCAGATGTCGGTTCCTCTCAGATGTCGGTTCCTCTCAGATGTCGGTTCCTCACAGATGTCGGTTCCTCTCAGATGTCGGTTCCTCACAGATGTCGGTTCCTCTCAGATGTCGGTTCCTCACAGATGTGTTCCTCTCAGATGTCGGTTCCTCACAGATGTGTTCCTCTCAGATGTCGGTTCCTCTCAGATGTCGGTTCCTCTCAGATGTTCCTCACAGATGTCGGTTCCTCTCAGATGTCGGTTCCTCTCAGATGTCGGTTCCTCACAGATGTCGGTTCCTCTCAGATGTCGGTTCCTCTCAGATGTCGGTTCCTCTCAGATGTCGGTTCCTCACAGATGTCGGTTCCTCTCAGATGTGTTCCTCTCAGATGTCGGTTCCTCTCAGATGTCGGTTCCTCTCAGATGTCGGTTCCTCACAGATGTCGGTTCCTCACAGATGTCGGTTCCTCTCAGATGTCGGTTCCTCAGATGTCGGTTCCTCTCAGATGTCGGTTCCTCACAGATGTCGGTTCCTCTCAGATGTCGGTTCCTCTCTGATGTCGGTTCCTCACAGATGTCGGTTCCTCACAGATATCGGTTCCTCAGATGTCGGTTCCTCTCAGACGTCGGTTCCTCTCAGATGTCGGTTCCTCACAGATGTCGGTTCCTCTCAGATGTCGGTTCCTCTCTGATGTCGGTTCCTCACAGATGAGTTCCTCTCAGATGTCGGTTCCTCACAGATGTCGGTTCCTCACAGATATCGGTTCCTCTCAGATGTCGGTTCCTCTCAGATGTCGGTTCCTCACAGATGTGTTCCTCTCAGATGTTCCTCTCAGATGTCGGTTCCTCACAGATGTCGGTTCCTCTCAGATGTCGGTTCCTCTCAGATGTTGGTTCCTCTCAGATGTGTTCCTCACAGATGTCGGTTCCTCACAGATGTGTTCCTCTCAGATGTCGGTTCCTCACAGATGTCGGTTCCTCACAGATGTGTTCCTCTCAGATGTCGGTTCCTCACAGATGTGTTCCTCACAGATGTCGGTTCCTCACAGATGTCGGTTCCTCACAGATGTGTTCCTCTCAGATGTCAGTTCCTCACAGATATCGGTTCCTCTCAGATGTCGGTTCCTCTCAGATGTCGGTTCCTCTCAGATGTCGGTTCCTCTCAGATGTTCCTCTCAGATGTCGGTTCCTCACAGATGTCGGTTCCTCACAGATGTCGGTTCCTCACAGATGTCGGTTCCTCTCAGATGTCGGTTCCTCACAGATGTCGGTTCCTCTCAGATGTCGGTTCCTCTCAGATGTCGGTTCCTCACAGATGTGTTCCTCTCAGATGTCGGTTCCTCACAGATGTCGTTCCTCTCAGATGTCGGTTCCTCTCAGATGTCGGTTCCTCTCAGATGTCGGTTCCTCACAGATGTGTTCCTCACAGATGTCGGTTCCTCTCAGATGTCGGTTCCTCTCAGATGTCGGTTCCTCACAGATGTGTTCCTCTCAGATGTCGGTTCCTCACAGATGTCGGTTCCTCTCAGATTTCGGTTCCTCTCAGATGTCGGTTCCTCTCAGATGTCGGTTCCTCACAGATGTCGGTTCCTCTCAGATGTCGGTTCCTCTCAGATGTCGGTTCCTCTCAGATGTCGGTTCCTCACAGATGTCGGTTCCTCTCAGATGTGTTCCTCTCAGATGTCGGTTCCTCTCAGATGTCGGTTCCTCACAGATGTCGGTTCCTCACAGATGTCGGTTCCTCTCAGATGTCGGTTCCTCAGATGTCGGTTCCTCTCAGATGTCGATTCCTCACAGATGTCGGTTCCCCTCAGATGTCGGTTCCTCTCTGATGTCGGTTCCTCACAGATGTCGGTTCCTCACAGATGAGTTCCTCTCAGATGTCGGTTCCTCACAGATGTCGGTTCCTCACAGATATCGGTTCCTCTCAGATGTCGGTTCCTCTCAGATGTCGGTTCCTCACAGATGTGTTCCTCTCAGATGTCGGTTCCTCTCAGATGTCGGTTCCTCACAGATGTGTTCCTCTCAGATGTCGGTTCCTCAGATGTCGGTTCCTCTCAGATGTCGGTTCCTCTCAGATGTCGGTTCCTCTCAGATGTCGGTTCCTCTCTGATGTCGGTTCCTCACAGATGTCGGTTCCTTACAGATGAGTTCCTCTCAGATGTCGGTTCCTCTCAGATGTCGGTTCCTCACAGATGTCGGTTCCTCACAGATGTCGGTTCCTCTCAGATGTCGGT
Source organism: Champsocephalus gunnari (assembly GCA_036324595.1). Taxonomy (NCBI): domain Eukaryota; kingdom Metazoa; phylum Chordata; class Actinopteri; order Perciformes; family Channichthyidae; genus Champsocephalus; species Champsocephalus gunnari. Next base: position 41,762,960 of record CM070449.1, on the reverse strand, counting down.
TCCTCACAGATGTGTTCCTCTCTGATGTCGGTTCCTCTCAGATGTCGGTTCCTCACAGATGTCGGTTCCTCACAGATGTCGGTTCCTCTCAGATGTCGGTTCCTCACAGATGTGTTCCTCTCTGATGTCGGTTCCTCACAGATGTCGGTTCCTCACAGATGTGTTCCTCTCTGATGTCGGTTCCTCACAGATGTCGGTTCCTCACAGATGTCGGTTCCTCACAGATGTCGGTTCCTCACAGATCTGTTCCTCTTGTTGCAGATATCCAGATATTCAGGTCTTGATGGCGGACGCAGCAGAGATGGATGAGATCCTCACGGCCTTCAGGAGGTTCTCGGTCCACGGAGACACAAAGGCTTCGGGGAAGGAGCTGAACGGGAAGAACTGGGCCAAACTGTGCAAAGACTGCAAGATCAACGACGGGAAGAACGTCTCCGGAACCGACGTGGACATCGTGTTCTCCAAAGTCAAGTGAGCCAACGTCAACACTGTAGAGCGTTCAAGACTTTAAGATGAGAAGAGAGATGATAGGAGAGGAGAGGAGATGAGATGAGATGAGAGGAGAGGAGATGAGATGAGATGAGAGGAGATGAGAGGAGATGAGAGGAGAGGAGATGAGAAGAGAGGAGATGAGAGGAGAGGAGATGAGATGAGAGGAGATGAGAGGGGATGAGATGAGAGGAGAGGAGATGAGAGGAGATGAGATGAGAGGAGATGAGAGGGATGAGATGAGAGGAGAGGAGATGAGATGAGAGGAGATGAGATGAGAGGAGATGAGAGGAGATGAGATGAGAGGAGATATGGGGAGATGAGAGGAGATGAGAAGAGATGAGAGGAGATGAGAGGAGATGAGAGGGGATGAGAGGAGATGAGATGAGAGGAGATGAGAGGATGAGAGGAGATGAGATGAGAGGAGATGAGAGGAGAGGAGATCAGATGAGAGGGGATGAGAGGAGATGAGATGAGAGGAGATGAGAGGAGATGAGAGGAGAGGAGAGGAGATGAGATGAGAGGAGATGAGATGAGAGGGGATGAGATGAGAGGAGAGGAGATGAGATGAGAGGAGAGGAGATGAGAGGAGATGAGGGAGATGAGAGGAGAGGAGATGAGATGAGAGGAGATGAGAGGAGATGAGATGAGAGGAGAGGAGATGAGAGGAGATGAGTGGAGAGGAGATGAGATGAGAGGAGATGAGAGGAGATGAGATGAGAGGAGATGAGAGGAGATGAGAGGAGATGAGAGGAGATGAGAGGAGATGAGATGAGAGGAGATGAGAGGAGATGAGATGAGATGAGAGGAGATGAGAGGAGATGAGATGAGAGGAGATGAGAGAGATGAGATGAGAGGAGATGAGATGAGAGGAGATGAGATGAGAGGAGATGAGATGAGAGGAGATGAGAGAGATGAGAGGAGAGGAGTGAGATGAGAGGAGAGGAGATGAGAGAGATGAGATGAGAGGAGATGAGAGAGAGAGATGAGAGGAGATGAGAGGAGAGGAGATGAGATGAGAGGAGATGAGAGGAGATGAGAGGAGAGGAGTGAGATGAGAGGAGATGAGAGAGAGGAGATGAGAGAGATGAGAGGAGATGAGAGGAGAGGAGATGAGAGGAGATGAGAGGAGATGAGAGAGATGAGTGGAGATGAGAGATGAGAGGAGATGAGAGATGAGAGGAGATGAGAGGAGATGAGAGGAGAGGAGATGAGAGGAGATGAGATGAGAGGAGATGAGAGGAGATGAGAGAGAGGAGAGGAGATGAGAGGATGAGAGAGGAGAGGAGATGAGATGAGAGGAGATGAGAGAGAGGAGAGGAGATGAGAGGAGAGAGAGAGGAGATGAGAGGAGAGAGATGAGAGGAGATGAGAGGAGATGAGAGGAGATGAGAGGAGATGAGAGAGAGATGAGATGAGAGGAGATGAGAGGAGAGGAGATGAGAGAGAGAGAGGAGATGAGAGGAGATGAGAGAGATGAGAGGAGAGGAGATGAGATGAGAGATGAGAGGAGAGGAGAGGAGAGGAGATGAGAGGAGATGAGATGAGAGGAGATGAGAGGAGATGAGGAGATGAGAGGAGATGAGATGAGAGGAGATGAGAGGAGATGAGAGAGAGAGGAGATGAGAGGAGATGAGAGGAGATGAGATGAGAGGAGATGAGATGAGATGAGAGGAGATGAGAGGAGAGGAGATGAGAGGAGATGAGAGATGAGAGGAGATGAGAGGAGATGAGATGAGAGGAGATGAGAGGAGATGAGAGAGATGAGAGGAGATGAGAGAGAGAGGAGATGAGATGAGAGGAGATGAGAGGAGATGAGAGGAGATGAGAGGAGATGAGATGAGAGGAGATGAGAGGAGATGAGATGAGAGGAGAGGAGATGAGAGGAGATGAGATGAGAGGAGATGAGATGAGAGGAGATGAGAGGAGATGAGAGAGAGGAGATGAGAGGAGATGAGATGAGAGGAGATGAGAGATGAGATGAGAGAGAGGAGAGAGAGAGAGGAGATGAGAGGAGATGAGAGAGAGAGATGAGAGGAGATGAGAGAGATGAGAGGAGATGAGATGAGAGGAGATGAGATGAGAGGAGATGAGAGGAGATGAGAGAGGAGATGAGAGAGATGAGAGGAGATGAGAGAGATGAGATGAGAGGAGATGAGAGGAGATGAGAGAGAGATGAGATGAGAGGAGAGAGATGAGAGGAGATGAGAGGAGATGAGAGATGAGATGAGAGGAGATGAGATGAGAGGAGAGGAGATGAGATGAGAGGAGAGAGATGAGAGGAGAGAGGAGATGAGAGGAGAGGAGATGAGAGAGAGATGAGAGGAGAGAGGAGATGAGAGGAGATGAGAGGAGATGAGATGAGAGGAGATGAGAGGAGAGGAGTGGAGATGAGAGAGAGGAGATGAGAGAGATGAGAGGAGATGAGAGATGAGAGGAGATGAGAGGAGAGGAGATGAGAGGAGATGAGATGAGTGGAGAGAGAGATGAGAGGAGATGAGATGAGAGGAGATGAGAGGAGATGAGAGAGATGAGAGGAGATGAGAGGAGATGAGAGGAGATGAGAGGAGATGAGAGAGAGAGATGAGATGAGAGATGAGAGGAGATGAGATGAGATGAGAGGAGATGAGAGGAGATGAGAGGAGATGAGAGAGAGAGAGAGATGAGAGGAGATGAGATGAGAGGAGAGGAGAGGAGATGAGAGAGAGGAGATGAGAGGAGATGAGAGAGAGAGATGAGAGGAGATGAGAGGAGATGAGAGGAGATGAGAGGAGAGGAGATGAGTGAGATGAGAGATGAGAGGAGAGAGAGGAGAGAGAGGAGATGAGAGGAGATGAGAGAGATGAGAGGAGAGGAGATGAGAGAGAGAGAGAGGAGATGAGAGATGAGAGGAGATGAGAGAGATGAGAGGAGATGAGAGGAGAGGAGATGAGAGGAGATGAGAGGAGATGAGATGAGAGGAGATGAGAGGAGATGAGAGATGAGATGAGAGGAGATGAGAGGAGAGGAGATGAGAGGAGATGAGATGAGAGGAGAGAGAGATGAGAGGAGATGAGAGGAGATGAGATGAGAGGAGAGAGAGATGAGAGGAGATGAGATGAGAGGAGATGAGAGGAGATGAGAGAGAGAGGAGAGGAGATGAGAGAGAGATGAGAGGAGATGAGATGAGAGGAGATGAGAGGAGAGGAGATGAGAGGAGATGAGAGGAGATGAGAGAGAGATGAGAGGAGATGAGATGAGAGGAGAGGAGATGAGAGGAGATGAGAGGAGATGAGAGGAGATGAGATGAGAGGAGATGAGAGAGAGATGAGAGGAGATGAGAGGAGATGAGAGGAGATGAGATGAGAGGAGATGAGAGGAGATGAGAGGAGAGGAGATGAGAGGAGAGGAGATGAGTGGAGAGAGAGATGAGAGAGATGAGAGAGATGAGAGGAGATGAGAGAGAGGAGATGAGAGGAGATGAGATGAGAGGAGATGAGAGATGAGATGAGAGGAGATGAGAGAGATGAGAGAGAGGAGATGAGAGAGATGAGAGGAGATGAGAGGAGATGAGAGGAGATGAGATGAGAGGAGATGAGAGGAGATGAGATGAGTGGAGATGAGAGATGAGAGAGGAGATGAGATGAGATGAGAGGAGATGAGATGGAGATGAGAGGAGATGAGAGAGGAGATGAGAGAGAGAGAGAGATGAGAGGAGAGGAGATGAGAGGAGAGAGGAGATGAGTGGAGATGAGAGGAGATGAGAGAGAGATGAGAGGAGAGGAGATGAGAGGAGATGAGAGGAGAGGAGATGAGAGGAGATGAGATGAGAGGAGAGGAGAGGAGAGAGAGGAGAGGAGATGAGAGGAGATGAGAGATGAGAGGAGAGAGAGAGGAGATGAGAGGAGATGAGAGATGAGAGGAGATGAGAGAGATGAGAGGAGATGAGAGGAGATGAGAGGAGAGTGAGATGAGATGAGAGGAGATGAGATGGAGATGAGAGAGATGAGAGGAGATGAGAGGAGAGGAGATGAGAGGAGATGAGAGATGAGAGAGATGAGAGGAGATGAGAGGAGATGAGAGGAGATGAGAGAGATGAGAGGAGATGAGATGAGATGAGAGGAGATGAGATGAGAGGAGAGGAGATGAGAGAGAGAGAGGAGATGAGAGAGAGAGAGATGAGAGGAGAGGAGATGAGAGAGAGGAGATGAGAGGAGAGGAGATGAGAGGAGATGAGAGGAGTGAGATGAGAGATGAGAGAGAGGAGATGAGATGAGAGGAGAGGAGATGAGAGAGAGATGAGAGGAGATGAGAGGAGATGAGATGAGAGGAGATGAGAGGAGATGAGAGAGAGGAGATGAGAGGAGATGAGAGGAGATGAGAGAGAGAGATGAGAGGAGATGAGAGGAGATGAGAGGAGAGGAGATGAGAGGAGAGGAGATGAGAGGAGATGAGAGATGAGAGGAGATGAGAGGAGATGAGAGAGATGAGAGAGAGGAGATGAGAGGAGATGAGATGAGAGGAGATGAGATGAGAGGAGATGAGAGAGATGAGAGGAGATGAGAGAGAGAGGAGATGAGAGAGATGAGAGGAGATGAGATGAGAGGAGATGAGAGGAGAGGAGAGGAGAGGAGATGAGAGGAGATGAGAGGAGAGGAGATGAGAGAGAGATGAGAGGAGATGAGATGAGAGGAGATGAGAGGAGATGAGAGGAGAGAGATGAGAGGAGATGAGAGGAGATGGAGATGAGAGGAGATGAGAGGAGAGAGATGAGAGGAGATGAGAGGAGATGAGAGGAGATGAGAGGAGATGAGAGGAGATGAGATGAGAGGAGATGAGAGGAGATGAGAGAGATGAGATGAGAGGAGATGAGAGGAGATGAGAGATGAGATGAGAGGAGATGAGAGGAGATGAGAGAGAAGAGGAGATGAGATGAGAGGAGATGAGAGGAGATGAGGAGATGAGAGATGAGAGGAGATGAGAGGAGAGGAGATGAGAGAGATGAGAGGAGATGAGAGGAGATGAGAGAGATGAGAGAGATGAGAGGAGATGAGATGAGAGGAGATGAGAGGAGATGAGAGGAGATGAGAGGAGAGAGAGAGGAGAGGAGATGAGGAGATGAGAGAGAGAGATGAGAGGAGATGAGAGGAGAGGAGATGAGTGGAGATGAGAGATGAGAGGAGATGAGACAGATGAGAGGAGATGAGAGGAGATGAGACGAGATGAGAGGAGATGAGTGGAGATGAGAGGAGATGAGTGGAGATGAGAGAGAGATGAGAGGAGATGAGAGGAGATGAGATGAGAGGAGATGAGAGGAGAGGAGATGAGTGGAGATGAGAGATGAGACGAGATGAGAGGAGATGAGATGAGAGGAGATGAGAGGAGATGAGAGAGATGAGAGGAGATGAGATGAGATGAGAGGAGATGATGATGAGAGGAGATGAGATGAGAGAGATGAAAGGAGATAGAGAGGAGATGAGACGAGATGAGAGGAGATGAGATGAGAGGAGATGAGAGGAGATGAGAGGAGATGAGATGAGAGGAGATGAGAGGAGAGAGATAGAGGAGATGAGAGGAGATGAGATGAGAGGAGAGGAGATGAGAGGAGATGAGAGGAGATGAGAGATGAGATGAGAGGAGAGGAGATGAGAGGAGATGAGAGGAGATGAGATGAGAGGAGATGAGATGAGAGGAGATGAGAGGAGATGAGATGAGAGGAGATGAGAGATGAGAGAGAGAGATGAGAGGAGATGAGATGAGAGGAGAGGAGAGGAGATGAGAGGAGGAGATGAGAGATGAGAGAGATGAGATGAGAGGAGATGAGAGGAGATGAGAGGAGATGAGAGAGAGAGATGAGATGAGTGGAGATGAGAGGAGATGAGAGGAGATGAGAGAGATGAGAGGAGATGAGATGAGAGGAGATGAGAGGAGATGAGAGGAGAGGAGAGGAGATGAGATGAGAGGAGAGGAGAGGAGATGAGATGAGAGGAGAGGAGATGAGATGAGAGGAGATGAGATGAGAGGAGATGAGAGATGAGAGAGATGAGGAGATGAGATGAGAGGAGAGGAGATGAGAGGAGAGGAGAGAGAGGAGATGAGAGGAGAGGAGATGAGAGAGATGAGAGAGATGAGAGGAGATGAGATGAGAGGAGATGAGATGAGAGGAGAGGAGAGGAGAGGAGAGGAGAGGAGAGGAGATGAGAGGAGATGAGACGAGATGAGAGGAGATGAGATGAGATGAGAGGAGATGAGATGAGAGGAGAGGAGAGGAGAGGAGAGGAGAGGAGAGATGAGAGGAGATGAGAGAGATGAGACGAGATAGAGGAGATGAGATGAGATGAGAGGAGAGGAGATGAGAGGAGATGAGAGGAGAGGAGAGGAGAGGAGATGAGAGGAGATGATCCTTCAACGTTTCAACTAGACGATTACCTTCTTGTGTTCTCAGGCAGAAGACGTCGCGGGTCATCACCTACGAGCAGTTTCAGATGGCTCTGCAGGAGTTAGCCCCCAAGAGGTTCAAAGGTCAAAGCAAGGAGGAGGCGCTGGAGTCCATCTTTAAACTGGTGGAGGGCTGCGAGCCCAGCAACGCAGGGGTCACGGTGAGAAGAACAACGACCAATCAGAGGCCGAAGATCCTCAAGTCTTTCACTTCCTGTGTCTTTCTTCAAGAAGGATTCAAAGCTTGTATTGGTCATACGTACACAGCTACAGTGTAGTCATGACGATGAAGATCAGAGGCTCCTCCCACAGAGCTACAGTGTAGTCATGACGATGAAGATCAGAGGCTCCTCCCAGAGAGCTACAGTGTAGTCATGACGATGAAGATCACAGGCTCCTCCCACAGAGCTACAGTGTAGTCATGACGATGAAGATCACAGGCTCCTCCCACACAGCTACAGTGTAGTCATGACGATGAAGATCACAGGCTCCTCCCACACAGCTACAGTGTAGTCATGACGATGAAGATCACAGGCTCCTCCCACAGAGCTACAGTGTAGTCATGACGATGAAGATCACAGGCTCCTCCCACAGAGCTACAGTGTAGTCATGACGATGAAGATCAGAGACTCCTCCCACGGAGCTACAGTGTAGATATTACGATGAAGATTAGAGGCTCCTCCCACAGAGCTACAGTGTAGTCATGACGATGAAGATCAGAGGCTCCTCCCACAGAGCAACACTGTAGATATGACGATGAAGATCAGAGGCTCCTCCCACAGAGCTACAGTGTAGATATGACGATGAAGATCAGAGACTCCTCCCACAGAGCTACAGTGTAGATATGACGATGAAGATCGAGGCTCCTCCCACAGAGCTACAGTGTAGATATGACGATGAAGATCAGAGGCTCCTCCCACAGAGCTACAGTGTAGATATGACGATGAAGATCGAGGCTCCTCCCACAGAGCTACAGTGTAGATATGACGATGAAGATCAGAGGCTCCTCCCACAGAGCTACAGTGTAGTCATGACGATGAAGATCAGAGGCTCCTCCCACAGAGCTACAGTGTAGATATGACGATGAAGATCAGAGGCTCCTCCCACAGAGCTACAGTGCAGATATGACGATGAAGATCAGAGGCTCCTCCCACAGAGCTACAGTGTAGTCATGAAGATCGAGGCTCCTCCCACAGAGCTACAGTGTAGATCATGACGATGAAGATCAGAGACTCCTCCCACAGAGCTACAGTGTAGTCATGAAGATCACAGGCTCCTCCCACAGAGCTACAGTGTAGATATGACGATGAAGATCAGAGACTCCTCCCACAGAGCTACAGTGTAGATATGACGATGAAGATCACAGGCTCCTCCCACAGAGCTACAGTGTAGTCATGACGATGAAGATCAGAGGCTCCTCCCACAGAGCTACAGTGTAGATCATTACGATGAAGATCAAAGGCTCCTCCCACAGAGCTACAGTGTAGTCATGACGATGAAGATCAGAGGCTCCTCCCACAGAGCTACGTGTAGTCATGACGATGAAGATCAGAGGCTCCTCCCACAGAGCTACAGTGTAGATATTACGATGAAGATCAAAGGCTCCTCCCACAGAGCTACAGTGTAGTCATGACGATGAAGATCAGAGGCTCCTCCCACAGAGCTAGTGTAGTCATGACAATGAAGATCAGAGACTCCTCCCACAGAGCTACAGTGTAGATATTACGATGAAGATCAGAGGCTCCTCCCACAGAGCTACAGTGTAGTCATGACGATGAAGATCAAAGGCTCCTCCCACAGAGCTACAGTGTAGTCATGACGATGAAGATCAGAGGCTCCTCCCACAGAGCTAGTGTAGTCATGACGATGAAGATCAGAGACTCCTCCCACAGAGCTACAGTGTAGATATACGATGAAGATTACAGGCTCCTCCCACAGAGCTACAGTGTAGTCATGATGATGAAGATCAGAGGCTCCTCCCACAGAGCTAGTGTAGTCATGACGATGAAGATCAGAGGCTCCTCCCACAGAGCTACAGTGTAGATATTACGATGAAGATCAGAGGCTCCTCCCACAGAGCTACAGTGTAGTCATGACGATGAAGATCACAGGCTCCTCCCACAGAGCTACAGTGTAGTCATGACGATGAAGATCAGAGGCTCCTCCCACAGAGCTAGTGTAGTCATGACGATGAAGATCAGAGACTCCTCCCACAGAGCTACAGTGCAGATATGACGAAGATCACAGGCTCCTCCCACAGAGCTACAGTGTAGATAAGATGATGAAGATCAGAGGCTCCTCCCACAGAGCTACAGTGTAGTCATGACGATGAAGATCAGAGGCTCCTCCCACAGAGCTAGTGTAGTCATGACGATGAAGATCAGAGACTCCTCCCACGGAGCTACAGTGTAGATATTACGATGAAGATTAGAGGCTCCTCCCACAGAGCTACAGTGTAGTCATGACGATGAAGATCAGAGGCTCCTCCCACAGAGCAACACTGTAGATATGACGATGAAGATCAGAGGCTCCTCCCACAGAGCTACAGTGTAGATATTACGATGAAGATCGAGGCTCCTCCCACAGAGCTACAGTGTAGATATGACGATGAAGATCAGAGACTCCTCCCACAGAGCTACAGTGCAGATATGACGGTGAAGATCAGAGGCTCCTCCCACAGAGCTACAGTGTAGTCATGAAGATCGAGGCTCCTCCCACAGAACTACAGTGTAGATATGACGATGAAGATCAGAGACTCCTCCCACAGAGCTACACTGTAGATATGACGATGAAGATCACAGGCTCCTCCCACAGAGCAACAGTGTAGTCATGACGATGAAGATCACAGGCTCCTCCCACAGAGCTACAGTGTAGTCATGACGATGAAGATCAGAGGCTCCTCCCACAGAGCTACAGTGTAGATATTACAATGAAGATCAAAGGCTCCTCCCACAGAGCTACAGTGTAGTCATGACGATGAAGATCAGAGGCTCCTCCCACAGAGCTACAGTGTAGATATGACGATGAAGATCAGAGGCTCCTCCCACAGAGCTACAGTGTAGATATGACGATGAAGATCAGAGGCTCCTCCCACAGAGCTACAGTGTAGTCATGACGATGAAGATCAGAGGCTCCTCCCACAGAGCTACAGTGTAGTCATGACGATTAAGATCAGAGGCTCCTCCCACAGAGCTACAGTTTAGATATTACGATGAAGATCAGAGGCTCCTCCCACAGAGCTACAGTGTAGTCATGACGATGAAGATCAGAGGCTCCTCCCACAGAGCTACAGTGTCGATATGACGATGAAGATCAGAGGCTCCTCCCACAGAGCTACAGTGTAGTCATGAAGATCAGAGGCTCCTCCCACAGAGCTACAGTGTAGATATTACGATGAAGATCAGAGGCTCCTCCCACAGAGCTACAGTGTAGTCATGACGATGAAGATCAGAGGCTCCTCCCACAGAGCTACAGTGTCGATATGACGATGAAGATCAGAGGCTCCTCCCACAGAGCTACAGTGTAGATATTACGATGAAGATCACAGGCTCCTCCCACAGAGCTACAGTGTAGATATGACGATGAAGATCAGAGGCTCCTCCCACAGAGCTACAGTGTATATATTACGATGAAGATCACAGGCTCCTCCCACAGAGCTACAGTGTAGATATGACGATGAAGATCAGAGGCTCCTCCCACAGAGCTACAGTGTATATATTACGATGAAGATCACAGGCTCCTCCCACAGAGCTACAGTGTAGATGTGACGATGAAGATCAGAGGCTCCTCCCACAGAGCTACAGTGTAGTCATGACGATGAAGATCAGAGGCTCCTCCCACAGAGCTACACAATAACACAGGTACAAGAGGGCAAGTAAATAGAATAAAATAGCATATATAGTAGACATAGTGCAGAATAGTCTATATACAAGTAATTGGAATATTGATATAAGTAGCATGCTAGCAACGGCCAATCAGAGGCCAGAGATTCCAGTTCTTCCAGTCTTTCCCTTCCTGTGTCTTCTAGGAACTCTTTCTTTAAGAACCTTTTATTGGCTTTTTTTAGAAACCTTTCCAGAACCTTCCCTGTGCCTCAGTGTTTTACTCTCTGTGTGTCTGTGTCCTGTCAGAAAGTGGCGAAAGCGCCGGCGCTGGACCGGCTGACGGACGCATCGCGGTACACAGGGTCCCACAAGGAACGCTTCGACGGGAGTGGGCGGGGCAGAGGGCGCGAGGGCCGCGAGGAGCTGGTGGAGAACACGGGCTACGTGGGCGCATACAAGAACGCTGGAACCTACACCCAGAAGAAATAACAGTGTGTGTGTGTGTGTGTGTGTGTGTGTGTGTGTGTGTGTGTGTCCGAGCGCCACACCGGACTTACAGATATTCAAAAGATGGAATAAGATACAAATATAATAAAAACTAAAGAAATGAACATTAACAACAAATTAACAATAGAACATACATGTATCACTAGAGCAGAGGTTCTCAACTGGGGGTACGCGGACCCCTAGGGGTACGTTGCAGTACTGCAGGGGTACGCGGACCCCTAGGGGTACGTTGCAGTACTGCAGGGGTACGCGGACCCCTAGGGGTACGTTGCAGTACTGCAGGGGTCCGTGAGATTTATTTGATGTTGATGAAAAAGCAACATAAGTAATGCGTTTACACAAACTGCTGATCCGAGATGAACTGCTTCCTCTCTGGATAATAAACGCTCTCTCTCCCTCTCCCTCTCTCTCTCTCCCTCCCTCTCCCGCAGCCCTCAGGCTCTCTCTCCCTCTCCCTCTCCTGCAGCCCTCAGGCTCTCTCTCCCTCTCCCTCTCCTGCAGCCCTCAGGCTCTCTCTCTCTCTCCCTCAGCCCTCAGGCTCTCTCTCCCTCTCTCTCTCCCTCAGCCCTCAGGCTCTCTCTCTCTCCCTCAGCCCTCAGGCTCTCTCTCTCTCTCTCCCTCAGCCCTCAGGCTCTCTCTCTCTCTCTCCTGCAGCCCTCAGGCTCTCTCTCTCTCTCCCTCAGCCCTCTCTCCCTCTCCCTCTCCTGCAGCCCTCAGGCTCTCTCTCTCTCTCTCAGCCCTCAGGCTCTCTCTCTCTCTCCCTCAGCCCTCAGGCTCTCTCTCTCTCCTCAGCCCTCAGGCTCTCTCTCTCTCTCCCGCAGCCCTCAGGCTCTCTCTCCCTCTCCCTCTCCTGCAGCCCTCAGGCTCTCTCCCTCTCCCTCTCCTGCAGCCCTCAGGCTCTCTCCCTCTCCCTCTCCTGCAGCCCTCAGGCTCTCTCTCCTCTCCCTCTCCCTCTCCCGCAGCCCTCTGGCTCTCTCTCTCTCTCCCGCAGCCCTCTCTCTCTCTCTCTCTCCCTCTCCCTCTCCTGCAGCCCTCAGGCTCTCCCTCTCCTGCAGCCCTCAGGCTCTCTCTCTCTCTCTCTCTCCCTCAGCCCTCAGGCTCTCTCTCTCTCCCTCAGCCCTCAGGCTCTCTCTCCCTCAGCCCTCAGGCTCTCTCTCTCTCTCCCGCAGCCCTCAGGCTCTCTCTCTCTCTCCCTCTCTCTCTCTCCCTCTCCCTCTCCTGCAGCCCTCAGGCTCTCTCTCTCTCCCTCTCTCTCTCTCCCTCTCTCCCTCTCCTGCAGCCCTCAGCTCTCTCTCTCTCTCTCTCTCTCTCTCTCTCTCCCCCTCTCTCTCTCTCTCTCTCTCTCTCTCTCTCTCTCTCTCTCTCGGTGAGACTTCTATCAGATCCAGCTGGTTCTAGCTAATCCTACGACTGCCTGCTTTTCAACAGCGTGTGGCCGCAAAGTATAGCGCAGCATTATGCATATGTTTATATGAGGGTCAAAATCCCATGCTCATAAAATGCTCATATATGTTTTCTCTTCGTTCCCCACGCCCCGAATGGATATACTGTAAACAAACAAATGGTAAAAAAAACGGTTATTTTCTGGCGACGGGGACGCCAGAAAATAACCGTTAAATAAAATACGGAGAACATGTAGAAAACATTACCTTACCACAAGTAGCCTCTATTAGTCATTTCACATTACATCTTTGAACATATATAATTGTTAGAATCGAGTCATGAACCTCTAAACAGAATAATTATCTTTTAAAAACGATAAAGAAAAGCTAAAATACAGAAAATTACTTTTATTATTACAGAAAAGTACCGTAGATCTAAGACCATTTACAGGGTTAGGGTTAGGTTAGGGTTAGGGTTAGGGTTAGGGTTAGGGTTAGGGTTAGGTTAGGGTTAGGGTTAGGGTTAGGCACAAAGGGTTAGGGTTAGGTTAGGGTTAGGGTTAGGTTAGGGTTAGGGTTAGGCACAAAGGGTTAGGGTTAGGGTTAGGGTTAGGGTTAGGGTTAGGGTTAGGGTTAGGGTTAGGGTTAGGGTTAGGGGGTTAGGGTTAGGGTTAGGTTAGGTTAGGGTTAGGGTTAGGGTTAGACACAAAGCGTTAGTTACATTCATTATCTCACTGTTTGCCAAAAGAATCTGTGACTTCACAAGAAAGCTTCTTATAATTCCATGGAATCTTTGAACATATATAAATTGTTAGAATAGAGTCATTTCCCTCTAAACAGAATGAAAGTGTTTTTAAAGGATGATAAAAGCTTAGACAGAAGAGTACTGTAAATCAAAGATCTGTGAGATACAAAGAAAACGTGTCATTATATTTTCGCAAATGCTTAAGTTTACATTAACTGTCAATGTTTTACAGAAACAATCTGTATTCAAACACGTGAATAAACTGTCAAAATAAATGCATTTCCTTTCTCTAAAGGGTCACTGTACTTTCACATCGTGTCCATCTTGTATCTAGAAATATAAATTGGAAAAGAGAACTCCTGAAGTATGATGATGTTGTCTGATATGATGTGATGCAGCAAAGACAGGTACGCAATATCATTCAAACGTTATGCCTTTGGCAACATGTTGACAACATGTTGGCAACATGTTGACAACATGTTGACAACATGTTGTCAACATGTTGTCAACATGTTGACAACATGTTGTCAACATGTTGTCAACATGTTGACAATATAAATGACACCGCCACCATTCTTTTTTATAATTTCTTATTATTTGCTGTAACATAATTAAGAACACAATATATACACGTTATTACAATACTTTCTATATATATAACCCATACATATACACACACATACATCCATACACAAACACAATAATAATAAAGCAGAATAGACCAGCAAAGAAACCTTAAACATGAGCCAAAGATAACATTATACACACTAAGCTCTCTCAACAGTTATGTGTGTGACTGTGTGTCAGCGATGCTGGTGATCAATGAAAGCACCTTCGGATTGACTGACTGCCGTTTCCTCTCCCTTGTAGTCCCCTTGTCCGGATTGATTTTGAAAAGGCAGCTGTTAAGACAGAAGTACACTTAAATGTACAAACAATAGTTTTTATAATTACAAATTCTGTGGATGATACGGCCATTAATTGTCTTCACACTTATACGGCTTGAAGTCAAAGGGCAATACTACTCTTACATTGACTGTTATGATCATATCTGTACGTTTAAAGCATTGGTTTCACTCGGCATCACTATCACACTGGACGGTATCGCAGCAGGTCTGTGAACAGGAGCAAAGACTTGAGGTCATTCGAGTGCCATCTTGAGAGGTTTGTGTAGCTGGGGCAGATGAGCTGCGTGTCAGCAGCAGAGTGAGCGGTGCTGACGCTCCCGCCAAGCCTCTATAGACCCCACACATACACTAAGCCTGCTCCATGGCTGTACTACTGTGCTGTGATATGAATACGTTAAGGAAATCAACCGCTACCAAGGATCTCGTGTGTTCTTACCGACACCCCAGAGTGCAAGTCACTGCGAGTGAAACCTTCCCCTGTACAGTCCTCGCTGAATCCCTATCCAACAGGACTCCTTGAAAACCATTCCTTTTTCCAAATAACTTCATTGGTTTTCTTTTGTTGTCGACAAAGGGCCCTCTTTCTGTCATTTTCATTGAGCTGAAGTAAACATACCACCGATTGGCTAAGAGTGAGTTTGGGCTTTTAGGGAGGAGCTAAAGCACACACTGCAAAGGGAAAGGGGTACGCTGAATTTACATCGCAAGACAGAACGAGAGCATCATGCGAAACAGAATGCAGCACAATGATCTTTTCATCTGGTTATCTTGTATCGTCAGGAGCACTCATCGTGCGCCGGGAGCACTCATCGTGCGCCGGGAGCACTCATCGTGCGTCGGGTGCGTCAGGAGCACTCATCGTGCGCCGGGAGCACTCATCGTGCGTCGGGAGCACTCATCGTGCGTCAGGAATGTGCACAAACCTCTACTCTGTGGCTTCAGATGGAATGAGTCGTACCTCTGCAAGAACTCCAGGGTACCTCCCAGTTCTGTGGGATAGCTGATGTTGAGGCAGTAATATGCTGCAAACATCAGTGTCAGGGCGTCAACAACATTTGGGACACTGCCCTTGACGATGGTCTGGTCGACGGCGACCATGACGTGTCCAGCTGTCAGGGGAGAGCTCCCTGTAGAAAAGTTACAAATGCAAAAAATATTTGGTGCAGATTGTTCATATTCGTTTGTACTGGAGATCATATGGCCCATTGCATTTACAGAATTGTGAGCTCCTGCAGCTTTCTTTTCTTCCTTAATGTTAACAGCAGAAGATGGCACATCTTAAGGCCCTGACACACCAAGCAGTCACCAGAGGACTAGCCGACGCTGAAGTCGGCTGTTGCCTGGCCGTGTTCTCCTGCGTGTTGGCCGTGTGTCGCACGGGAACACACCGCACCGACTTCAGTGCGTGAGTGGCAATAACTCTCCTTACCAGCAGGCGGCGGTAGTGTGTATTCGTCATTCAAAAGAGCCAACAGCCGGAAGACAGAGAAGAAGAAGAAGAAGAGTATATTTTCTCCGTAATATCACACAGAGCTGGCCTCTCCTGGATCAAGGTGATGAGCAGGTCTTCGTTTGCATCGTTCCAGATCGCCATGATGAGATGAAAAAGAATAGCAGTCTGTGTGTGCCTTCTTAAATCGTTTGTTTACGTCCCTCACTTCCGCTTCGCTTCTCATGCACTGATTTGCTAGCTGAACAGCCAATCAGAGTGATTATTTGGTCCGACTGCCCGACCCGATGCATGGCCGATTCAACATGTTGAATCGGCCATGCATCGGGTCTGGCAGTCCAAATAAGGCGTGTCACGGTCGACGGTGCGGGACACACCAACCTGACTACGGCGCCGCGAATGCCCGACAGCCTCTGACGGCCTCTGACTCCCAAAATCGGGTTGGTGTGTCAGGGCCTTTAAAGGGATAGTTGGGTGTTTGAAGTGGGGTTGTATAAGGCACTTAGCCATAGTCAGTGTATTACCGAGAGTAGATGATTTCGGTATGCCCTGAGTTTGGAGATGCAGACGGGAGCAGCCGCATGGAAGCACAGCGACGTTCTGCTCTGCACTGGGTCAGCAGCAGAACATCGTGGAGCCACTTTAAAGAAAGGCCCTCCTCAAAATATCGCACGCTATATTTTGAATATTTCCGTGTGTTCACTTTGCCATAAGACAGCTGTCACTTTGCCTTAAGACAGCTGTCACTTTGCCTTAAGACAGCTGTCACTTTGCCTTAAGACAGCTGTCACTTTGCCATAAGACAGCTGTCACTTTGCCTTAAGACAGCTGTTACTTTGCCATAAGACAGCTGTCACTTTGCCTTAAGACAGCTGTCACTTTGCCATAAGACAGCTGTTGCTTTGCCATAAGACAGCTGTTGCTTTGCCATAAGACAGCTGTCACTTTGCCATAAGACAGCTGTCACTTTGCCATAAGACAGCTGTCACTTTGCCATAAGACAGCTGTTGCTTTGCCATAAGACAGCTGTCACTTTGCCATAAGACAGCTGTCGCTTTGCCATAAGACAGCTGTCGCTTTGCCATAAGACAGCTGTCACTTTGCCATAAGACAGCTGTTGCTTTGCCATAAGACAGCTGTCACTTTGCCATAAGACAGCTGTCACTTTGCCATAAGACAGCTGTCACTTTGCCATAAGACAGCTGTCACTTTGCCATAAGACAGCTGTCACTTTGCCATAAGACAGCTGTGCTTTGCCATAAGACAGCTGTCACTTTGCCATAAGACAGCTGTCGCTTTGCCATAATACAGCTGTCGCTTTGCCATAAGACAGCTGTCACTTTGCCATAAGACAGCTGTTGCTTTGCCATAAGACAGCTGTCACTTTGCCATAAGACAGCTCTTACTTTGCCATAAGACAGCTGTTGTATGCATCTCTACTCTCGCCAAAGCAACCTTTGGAAAGTTTGTTTGTGTTATTGTGATTCACCAAAGTCACACAATAGCACGAACAAACCAAGCGATTGAGGCAGCAGCAGACAAGCAGCTCCAGAGTTCTGAGAGGGTACATTATTGTCTTTTGTCTGGTGGCTTTGATGAGAACAGTATAGCTGTGTCATGGCAAGGCGAACCAGAACATGTTCTGAATATATCATGCACTTAACTCATTTCTTTGTGAGCCTTTCTTTTATGCGTCTTAATATGTTTTGCTGCCGACCCCATGCACCCCAGAACATTGATTTGCTTCTGTGCGGTAATTCCTGTCTGCATCTCCAAACTGGGGGAATGCCGACCACCATCTACTGTGGGCGTAATGCACTGACTATGGACAAGTACCTCATACAGCCCCACTTCAACACATCAGGTCTGGGTGTCTGTATTCAGGCTATCCACTTCATTGGAGGAGCTTTAAACTTCCAACATTTGAAAATAAATAATAATAATTCACACCCTCACCAAAACGTATGCCATTTGTATTAACACAGCCAAATGATGGGAACATTTAAAATATTCCAAGCCAATGTAGCCATGCACAGGCGGGGGAATAATAAGAATCACACCACACGCAACGATGCATGGTGAGCTTGGCAGGTCATCAACTTCCGATGGCAGACAAGTTTCATCACCTCCAGGAACACCTTGGCATCAGACATCCGGGAAGACCAGCATCGAGATGCCTTGCTTTGGCTATTTCCACGTCTGATGGGAAGTCCTCTCTTTGCTCTTCTTCTCACGGGACACGAGGTATGACACAACTCTTCTACGTTTGCTTGACATCGCTTCTTTGTCAGCATCCATACCTGAGCTCTTTGAAGTGAGCCCTCATGCCGCACATCTCAAACAGATACGGCCGGTCTCTTCGCAGAACCGGGGTTTCCATTCCCTCTATGACATCTAAGTGCAGCAAAGCAGGAGTTAGTGCTGCACTGAGGGACTGACTAGGATGATAACGCTGCTAAGTGATGAAGTTACTCCATTGGTCGAAGTGAGTTATAACTTTAGACCGTCAGCCGACAGTGATTCTGCTGGTTACGTCGCCTCCGCGATCAATCAGCTGATCGACTTCTGCGTGTGTATTGAACACACGCAGATGGTTTTTTCCTGTAGGACTATGACATTTATTTTTTCCTGTATACCATTTTTATAAAGTCATTCATATTTCCTCACACATCCTTGCGGGTGAATAGTCTCTGCGTGGATGTTCACTTCTCATCATTGTTCTTGCTGTGGCCGTAGGTGTTTCCGTCTCGGCCCTGGGAGGCGGGTCAGGAATCCCACTGGATCGGTTCAGCTGGATATGAGACACACATAGGAATTAGGCTGTCATGTTTTCTCATTACAGAGCTTGGTTTGCAAGATTACAATTCGGATGATCTCAAATGTAGTGAGGGTGTTGTGCTTTTATTTTCAACATTAAAAAGAAACATCGTGTTTACAACTCACAAATAAGTATACTTACATAAAGCTTTAACACCTGTTATAATAGGGAGACCAGTTCTCTGCTGCCTGGCCACCCATTTTAACTCCCTTTTCAACCACCACTGAGGGAGCAGAAGCAGCATCAGATCCCGATAGCTAAACTGCGCGACTCTCCGGTTTAGCTGACTGTAGGTGGAGAATTTCTTAACTTTTACAAAGTACCTGATGTAAATGGCCAAGTCATATGCCACAATCCCTTCAAACGCATCATGACCAATACACGGTGGGAGACCAGGCTGACAGACGTGAAAGTAGGTGAGGGAATTGAAAACCTCTGCTTCCTGTCGGGTCACCTCATTGTAGCTCTTCCACTGCCTCATTGTAGCTCTTCCACTGCCTCATTGTAGCTCTTCTACTGCCTCATTGTAGCTCTTCCACTGCCTCATTGTAGCTCTTCTACTGCCTCATTGTAGCTCTTCCACTGCCTCATTGTAGCTCTTCTACTGCCTCATTGTAGCTCTTCTACTGCCTCATTGTAGCTCTTCCACTGCCTCATTGTAGCTCTTCCACTGCCTCATTGTAGCTCTTCCACTGCCTCATTGTAGCTCTTCCACTGCCTCATTGTAGCTCTTCCACTGCCTCATTGTAGCTCTTCCACTGCCTCATTGTAGCTCTTCCACTGCCTCATTGTAGCTCTTCCACTGCCTCATTGTAGCTCTTCCACTGCCTCATTGTAGCTCTTCCACTGCCTCATTGTAGCTCTTCTACTGCCTCATTGTAGCTCTTCCACTGCCTCATTGTAGCTCTTCTACTGCCTCATTGTAGCTCTTCCACTGCCTCATTGTAGCTCTTCCACTGCCTCATTGTAGCTCTTCTACTGCCTCATTGTAGCTCTTCCACTGCCTCATTGTAGCTCTTCCACTGCCTCATTGTAGCTCTGCTACTGCCTCATTGTAGCTCTTCCACTGCCTCATTGTAGCTCTTCCACTGCCTCATTGTAGCTCTTCCACTGCCTCATTGTAGCTCTTCCACTGCCTCATTGTAGCTCTTCTACTGCCTCATTGTAGCTCTTCCACTGCCTCATTGTAGCTCTTCCACTGCCTCATTGTAGCTCTTCCACTGCCTCATTGTAGCTCTTCCACTGCCTCATTGTAGCTCTTTCCACTGCCTCATTGTAGCTCTTCTACTGCCTCATTGTAGCTCTTCTACTGCCTCATTGTAGCTCTTCCACTGCCTCATTGTAGCTCTTCACTGCCTCATTGTAGCTCTTCCACTGCCTCATTGTAGCTCTTCCACTGCCTCATTGTAGCTCTTCCACTGCCTCATTGTAGCTCTTCTACTGCCTCATTGTAGCTCTTCCACTGCCTCATTGTAGCTCTTCCACTGCCTCATTGTAGCTCTTCCACTGCCTCATTGTAGCTCTTCTACTGCCTCATTGTAGCTCTTCCACTGCCTCATTGTAGCTCTTCCACTGCCTCATTGTAGCTCTTCCACTGCCTCATTGTAGCTCTTCCACTGCCTCATTGTAGCTCTTCTACTGCCTCATTGTAGCTCTTCCACTGCCTCATTGTAGCTCTTCCACTGCCTCATTGTAGCTCTTCTACTGCCTCATTGTAGCTCTTCTACTGCCTCATTGTAGCTCTTCTACTGCCTCATTGTAGCTCTTCTACTGCCTCATTGTAGCTCTTCCACTGCCTCATTGTAGCTCTTCTACTGCCTCATTGTAGCTCTTCTACTGCCTCATTGTAGCTCTTCTACTGCCTCATTGTAGCTCTTCTACTGCCTCATTGTAGCTCTTCCACTGCCTCATTGTAGCTCTTCCACTGCCTCATTGTAGCTCTTCCACTGCCTCATTGTAGCTCTTCTACTGCCTCATTGTAGCTCTTCCACTGCCTCATTGTAGCTCTTCCACTGCCTCATTGTAGCTCTTCCACTGCCTCATTGTAGCTCTTCCACTGCCTCATTGTAGCTCTTCCACTGCCTCATTGTAGCTCTTCCACTGCCTCATTGTAGCTCTTCTACTGCCTCATTGTAGCTCTTCTACTGCCTCATTGTAGCTCTTCCACTGCCTCATTGTAGCTCTTCCACTGCCTCATTGTAGCTCTTCTACTGCCTCATTGTAGCTCTTCCACTGCCTCATTGTAGCTCTTCCACTGCCTCATTGTAGCTCTTCTACTGCCTCATTGTAGCTCTTCCACTGCCTCATTGTAGCTCTTCTACTGCCTCATTGTAGCTCTTCCACTGCCTCATTGTAGCTCTTCCACTGCCTCATTGTAGCTCTTCCACTGCCTCATTGTAGCTCTTCCACTGCCTCATTGTAGCTCTTCCACTGCCTCATTGTAGCTCTTCCACTGCCTCATTGTAGCTCTTCTACTGCCTCATTGTAGCTCTTCTACTGCCTCATTGTAGCTCTTCCACTGCCTCATTGTAGCTCTTCCACTGCCTCATTGTAGCTCTTCCACTGCCTCATTGTAGCTCTTCTACTGCCTCATTGTAGCTCTTCCACTGCCTCATTGTAGCTCTTCCACTGCCTCATTGTAGCTCTTCTACTGCCTCATTGTAGCTCTTCTACTGCCTCATTGTAGCTCTTCCACTGCCTCATTGTAGCTCTTCCACTGCCTCATTGTAGCTCTTCTACTGCCTCATTGTAGCTCTTCCACTGCCTCATTGTAGCTCTTCTACTGCCTCATTGTAGCTCTTCTACTGCCTCATTGTAGCTCTTCCACTGCCTCATTGTAGCTCTTCTACTGCCTCATTGTAGCTCTTCCACTGCCTCATTGTAGCTCTTCCACTGCCTCATTGTAGCTCTTCCACTGCCTCATTGTAGCTCTTCCACTGCCTCATTGTAGCTCTTCCACTGCCTCATTGTAGCTCTTCCACTGCCTCATTGTAGCTCTTCTACTGCCTCATTGTAGCTCTTCCACTGCCTCATTGTAGCTCTTCCACTGCCTCATTGTAGCTCTTCCACTGCCTCATTGTAGCTCTTCCACTGCCTCATTGTAGCTCTTCCACTGCCTCATTGTAGCTCTTCCACTGCCTCATTGTAGCTCTTCTACTGCCTCATTGTAGCTCTTCCACTGCCTCATTGTAGCTCTTCCACTGCCTCATTGTAGCTCTTCCACTGCCTCATTGTAGCTCTTCCACTGCCTCATTGTAGCTCTTCCACTGCCTCATTGTAGCTCTTCCACTGCCTCATTGTAGCTCTTCTACTGCCTCATTGTAGCTCTTCTACTGCCTCATTGTAGCTCTTCTACTGCCTCATTGTAGCTCTTCCACTGCCTCATTGTAGCTCTTCCACTGCCTCATTGTAGCTCTTCCACTGCCTCATTGTAGCTCTTCTACTGCCTCATTGTAGCTCTTCCACTGCCTCATTGTAGCTCTTCCACTGCCTCATTGTAGCTCTTCCACTGCCTCATTGTAGCTCTTCCACTGCCTCATTGTAGCTCTTCCACTGCCTCATTGTAGCTCTTCTACTGCCTCATTGTAGCTCTTCTACTGCCTCATTGTAGCTCTTCTACTGCCTCATTGTAGCTCTTCCACTGCCTCATTGTAGCTCTTCCACTGCCTCATTGTAGCTCTTCCACTGCCTCATTGTAGCTCTTCTACTGCCTCATTGTAGCTCTTCTACTGCCTCATTGTAGCTCTTCCACTGCCTCATTGTAGCTCTTCTACTGCCTCATTGTAGCTCTTCCACTGCCTCATTGTAGCTCTTCCACTGCCTCATTGTAGCTCTTCCACTGCCTCATTGTAGCTCTTCTACTGCCTCATTGTAGCTCTTCTACTGCCTCATTGTAGCTCTTCCACTGCCTCATTGTAGCTCTTCCACTGCCTCATTGTAGCTCTTCCACTGCCTCATTGTAGCTCTTCCACTGCCTCATTGTAGCTCTTCTACTGCCTCATTGTAGCTCTTCCACTGCCTCATTGTAGCTCTTCCACTGCCTCATTGTAGCTCTTCCACTGCCTCATTGTAGCTCTTCCACTGCCTCATTGTAGCTCTTCTACTGCCTCATTGTAGCTCTTCCACTGCCTCATTGTAGCTCTTCTACTGCCTCATTGTAGCTCTTCCACTGCCTCATTGTAGCTCTTCCACTGCCTCATTGTAGCTCTTCTACTGCCTCATTGTAGCTCTTCCACTGCCTCATTGTAGCTCTTCCACTGCCTCATTGTAGCTCTTCCACTGCCTCATTGTAGCTCTTCCACTGCCTCATTGTAGCTCTTCTACTGCCTCATTGTAGCTCTTCCACTGCCTCATTGTAGCTCTTCCACTGCCTCATTGTAGCTCTTCTACTGCCTCATTGTAGCTCTTCTACTGCCTCATTGTAGCTCTTCTACTGCCTCATTGTAGCTCTTCTACTGCCTCATTGTAGCTCTTCCACTGCCTCATTGTAGCTCTTCTACTGCCTCATTGTAGCTCTTCTACTGCCTCATTGTAGCTCTTCCACTGCCTCATTGTAGCTCTTCTACTGCCTCATTGTAGCTCTTCCACTGCCTCATTGTAGCTCTTCCACTGCCTCATTGTAGCTCTTCCACTGCCTCATTGTAGCTCTTCTACTGCCTCATTGTAGCTCTTCCACTGCCTCATTGTAGCTCTTCCACTGCCTCATTGTAGCTCTTCCACTGCCTCATTGTAGCTCTTCCACTGCCTCATTGTAGCTCTTCCACTGCCTCATTGTAGCTCTTCCACTGCCTCATTGTAGCTCTTCTACTGCCTCATTGTAGCTCTTCTACTGCCTCATTGTAGCTCTTCCACTGCCTCATTGTAGCTCTTCCACTGCCTCATTGTAGCTCTTCTACTGCCTCATTGTAGCTCTTCCACTGCCTCATTGTAGCTCTTCCACTGCCTCATTGTAGCTCTTCTACTGCCTCATTGTAGCTCTTCCACTGCCTCATTGTAGCTCTTCTACTGCCTCATTGTAGCTCTTCCACTGCCTCATTGTAGCTCTTCCACTGCCTCATTGTAGCTCTTCCACTGCCTCATTGTAGCTCTTCCACTGCCTCATTGTAGCTCTTCCACTGCCTCATTGTAGCTCTTCCACTGCCTCATTGTAGCTCTTCTACTGCCTCATTGTAGCTCTTCTACTGCCTCATTGTAGCTCTTCCACTGCCTCATTGTAGCTCTTCCACTGCCTCATTGTAGCTCTTCCACTGCCTCATTGTAGCTCTTCTACTGCCTCATTGTAGCTCTTCCACTGCCTCATTGTAGCTCTTCCACTGCCTCATTGTAGCTCTTCTACTGCCTCATTGTAGCTCTTCTACTGCCTCATTGTAGCTCTTCCACTGCCTCATTGTAGCTCTTCCACTGCCTCATTGTAGCTCTTCTACTGCCTCATTGTAGCTCTTCCACTGCCTCATTGTAGCTCTTCTACTGCCTCATTGTAGCTCTTCTACTGCCTCATTGTAGCTCTTCCACTGCCTCATTGTAGCTCTTCTACTGCCTCATTGTAGCTCTTCCACTGCCTCATTGTAGCTCTTCCACTGCCTCATTGTAGCTCTTCCACTGCCTCATTGTAGCTCTTCCACTGCCTCATTGTAGCTCTTCCACTGCCTCATTGTAGCTCTTCCACTGCCTCATTGTAGCTCTTCTACTGCCTCATTGTAGCTCTTCCACTGCCTCATTGTAGCTCTTCCACTGCCTCATTGTAGCTCTTCCACTGCCTCATTGTAGCTCTTCCACTGCCTCATTGTAGCTCTTCCACTGCCTCATTGTAGCTCTTCCACTGCCTCATTGTAGCTCTTCTACTGCCTCATTGTAGCTCTTCCACTGCCTCATTGTAGCTCTTCCACTGCCTCATTGTAGCTCTTCCACTGCCTCATTGTAGCTCTTCCACTGCCTCATTGTAGCTCTTCCACTGCCTCATTGTAGCTCTTCCACTGCCTCATTGTAGCTCTTCTACTGCCTCATTGTAGCTCTTCTACTGCCTCATTGTAGCTCTTCTACTGCCTCATTGTAGCTCTTCCACTGCCTCATTGTAGCTCTTCCACTGCCTCATTGTAGCTCTTCCACTGCCTCATTGTAGCTCTTCTACTGCCTCATTGTAGCTCTTCCACTGCCTCATTGTAGCTCTTCCACTGCCTCATTGTAGCTCTTCCACTGCCTCATTGTAGCTCTTCCACTGCCTCATTGTAGCTCTTCTACTGCCTCATTGTAGCTCTTCTACTGCCTCATTGTAGCTCTTCTACTGCCTCATTGTAGCTCTTCTACTGCCTCATTGTAGCTCTTCTACTGCCTCATTGTAGCTCTTCTACTGCCTCATTGTAGCTCTTCCACTGCCTCATTGTAGCTCTTCTACTGCCTCATTGTAGCTCTTCCACTGCCTCATTGTAGCTCTTCTACTGCCTCATTGTAGCTCTTCCACTGCCTCATTGTAGCTCTTCTACTGCCTCATTGTAGCTCTTCTACTGCCTCATTGTAGCTCTTCCACTGCCTCATTGTAGCTCTTCCACTGCCTCATTGTAGCTCTTCCACTGCCTCATTGTAGCTCTTCCACTGCCTCATTGTAGCTCTTCTACTGCCTCATTGTAGCTCTTCCACTGCCTCATTGTAGCTCTTCTACTGCCTCATTGTAGCTCTTCTACTGCCTCATTGTAGCTCTTCTACTGCCTCATTGTAGCTCTTCCACTGCCTCATTGTAGCTCTTCCACTGCCTCATTGTAGCTCTTCCACTGCCTCATTGTAGCTCTTCCACTGCCTCATTGTAGCTCTTCTACTGCCTCATTGTAGCTCTTCCACTGCCTCATTGTAGCTCTTCCACTGCCTCATTGTAGCTCTTCTACTGCCTCATTGTAGCTCTTCTACTGCCTCATTGTAGCTCTTCTACTGCCTCATTGTAGCTCTTCTACTGCCTCATTGTAGCTCTTCCACTGCCTCATTGTAGCTCTTCTACTGCCTCATTGTAGCTCTTCTACTGCCTCATTGTAGCTCTTCTACTGCCTCATTGTAGCTCTTCTACTGCCTCATTGTAGCTCTTCCACTGCCTCATTGTAGCTCTTCCACTGCCTCATTGTAGCTCTTCCACTGCCTCATTGTAGCTCTTCCACTGCCTCATTGTAGCTCTTCCACTGCCTCATTGTAGCTCTTCTACTGCCTCATTGTAGCTCTTCCACTGCCTCATTGTAGCTCTTCCACTGCCTCATTGTAGCTCTTCC
>CM070449.1:41649673-41732173 GCA_036324595.1 Champsocephalus gunnari | reverse complement strand
GTTTTCTTCCCTTTGTTTCACTGGAAAGTTCCTGATGAACAAACCGAGCGGACCCGGACCGGACCTGGACTAGAGACCCGGGTCAGAGCCGCTCATACCGGACTGCAGGGGGAGTTAACCCGGACTAAACCCGGACTAAACCCGGATTAGAAACGATTAGAGGCGGTGGAGCAGCGGGATTTAGTTTGGGGTCCAGCTGCGTGTGTGTGAGAGAGTGTGCGTGTGAGAGTGTGTGTGAGAGAGAGTGCGTGTGAGAGAGAGTGTGTGTGTGTGTGTGTGTGTGTGTGTGTGTGTGTGTGTGCGCGAGAGTGTGTGTGTGTGTGGAGTTTGGATCGGAACATGGGCTGGTAGTTTCGGGGGGCTGATGGACCCTCGCGCCTCTCTCTGATCTCATGATGCGCGCAATGGACTGCGCGCGCCCGCTGCTGCTGCTGCTGCTCGCGCTGTGGACCTGCGCGGACGCACGGAGCGCGATCCCGCAGCGCGCGTCCTACAGCCTGTACTCTGGAGGGCACGCGCTGGGAGCTCGCGCCGCCAGCAGACACAGGTAGGCTGCACGCGCACGGAAAGTATTTTCATCTTTTATCCAGAGGAGGAACCAGTACTCACCATCTCAGAATATATATATATATATATATATATATATATATATATATATGATGTGTTTATAATGATTGATCATCAAAGTAATCTCAATGTAGTGCTGGTACACAGTAGTAGTAGTAGTAGTAGTAGTAGTAGTGCACAGAGTATAAGTACATAGTAGTAGTAGTAGTAGTGCACAGAGTATAAGTACACAGTAGTAGTAGTAGTGCACATAGTATAAGTACACAGTAGTAGTAGTAGTAGTGCACATAGTATAAGTACACAGTAGTAGTAGTAGTGCACATAGTATAAGTACACAGTAGTAGTAGTAGTGCACATAGTATAAGTACACAGTAGTAGTAGTAGTAGTAGTGCACAGAGTATAAGTACACAGTAGTAGTAGTGCACAGAGTATAAGTACACAGTAGTAGTAGTAGTGCACATAGTATAAGTACACAGTAGTAGTAGTAGTAGTAGTAGTAGTGCACAGAGTATAAGTACACAGTAGTAGTAGTGCACATAGTATAAGTACACAGTAGTAGTAGTAGTGCACAGAGTATAAGTACACAGTAGTAGTAGTGCACAGAGTATAAGTACACAGTAGTAGTAGTGCACAGAGTATAAGTACACAGTAGTAGTAGTGCACAGAGTATAAGTACACAGTAGTAGTAGTGCACAGAGTATAAGTACACAGTAGTAGTAGTGCACAGAGTATAAGTACACAGTAGTAGTAGTGCACAGAGTATAAGTACACAGTAGTAGTAGTAGTAGTAGTGCACAGAGTATAAGTACACAGTAGTAGTAGTGCACATAGTATAAGTACACAGTAGTAGTAGTAGTAGTAGTAGTAGTAGTAGTGCACAGAGTATAAGTACACAGTAGTAGTAGTAGTAGTAGTAGTAGTAGTAGTGCACATAGTATAAGTACACAGTAGTAGTAGTGCACAGAGTATAAGTACACAGTAGTAGTAGTGCACAGAGTATAAGTACACAGTAGTAGTAGTGCACAGAGTATAAGTACACAGTAGTAGTAGTAGTAGTGCACAGAGTATAAGTACACAGTAGTAGTAGTAGTAGTGCACAGAGTATAAGTACACGTGTCTGGAAGGATCTGCATATATTGCATAACATTTTATTTATTTTACAAATATTTGCATACAATCCCACGTAATGACATTCATTTGGATTAAAACTCGTGAACCGCGGGCGAGAAAGTCCACGTTATATCCTCTGAGAGAGAGAGACTGTGTATCACCATGCCAACAAAGAGCATACAGTCTGTCATCTTCCAATCACTTGTTTCCAGACTCTTATTCTCTTTCAAGTCAAACTCTGTCGTCAGTCTCAACATGTACAAGTACACACGGAAAGATGGAGATACTGCGTCCACAGTCCTGAGGTACACAAACACACAAGAACAGGTTCTCCTCGACAACCGTCTCCCTGTTGTCTCTGCACCACGTGGCCAGCTGGGTCTGCTCCCCCCTGGGGTGGGTCGTGGGTCCGCAGGGTGAAGAGGAGGGGGCCGGGGGGACCCGTACGGATAGGGGTCCAGCAGCCAGTCGCAGAGAGAGGGGCTGAGGGCGTGTTGGTCCACAGACCAGCTGCTGGGGGCGATGGTGCCGACCCGTACAGATCGGGGTCTGGGGGCAGAGCAGAGGAGACCCGTACAGATCGGGGTCTGGGGGCAGAGCAGAGGAGACCCGTATAGATCGGGGTCTGGGGGCAGAGCAGAGGAGACCCGTACAGATCGGGGTCTGGGGGCAGAGCAGAGGAGACCCGTACAGATCGGGGTCTGGGGGCAGAGCAGAGGAGACCCGTACAGATCGGGGTCTGGGGGCAGAGCAGAGGAGACCCGTACAGATCGGGGTCTGGGGGCAGAGCAGAGGAGACCCGTACAGATCGGGGTCTGGGGGCAGAGCAGAGGAGACCCGTACAGATCGGGGTCTGGGGGCAGAGCAGAGGAGACCCGTACAGATCGGGGTCTGGGGGCAGAGCAGAGGAGACCCGTACAGATCGGGGTCTGGGGGCAGAGCAGAGGAGACCCGTACAGATCGGGGTCTGGGGGCAGAGCAGAGGAGACCCGTACAGATCGGGGTCTGGGGGCAGAGCAGAGGAGACCCGTACAGATCGGGGTCTGGGGGCAGAGCAGAGGAGACCCGTACAGATCGGGGTCTGGGGGCAGAGCAGAGGAGACCTGTACAGATCGGGGTCTGGGGGCAGAGCAGAGGAGACCCGTACAGATCGGGGTCTGGGGGCAGAGCAGAGGAGACCCGTACAGATCGGGGTCTGGGGGCAGAGCAGAGGAGACCCGTACAGATCGGGGTCTGGGGGCAGAGCAGAGGAGACCTGTACAGATCGGGGTCTGGGGGCAGAGCAGAGGAGACCCGTACAGATCGGGGTCTGGGGGCAGAGCAGAGGAGACCTGTACAGATCGGGGTCTGGGGGCAGAGCAGAGGAGACCTGTACAGATCGGGGTCTGGGGGCAGAGCAGAGGAGACCCTCAGCTGATCATAAGATAAGATGATAAGTATTTTATTGATGTTTGTGTTGCAGCAGCAAAAAGGCATTGTACATTAGAGAGATGAGAAGACAAGAAATAAGCAGTCCAACATGTAAACATCAACATGTAAACATCAACGTGTAAACATCAACGTGTAAACATCAACGTGTAAACGTCAACGTGTAAACGTCAACGTGTAAAGATCAACGTGTAAACATAAACGTGTAAAGATCAACGTGTAAACGTCAACGTGTAAACATAAACGTGTAAAGATCAACGTGTAAACATAAACGTGTAAAGATCAACGTGTAAACGTCAACGTGTAAACATAAACGTGTAAAGATCAACGTGTAAAGATCAACGTGTAAACGTCAACGTGTAAACATAAACGTGTAAAGATCAACGTGTAAACGTCAACGTGTAAAGATCAACGTGTAAACATCAACGTGTAAAGATCAACGTGTAAACATCAACGTGTAAAGATCAACGTGTAAACATCAACGTGTAAACGTCAACGTGTAAACATAAACGTGTAAAGATCAACGTGTAAACGTCAACGTGTAAACGTCAACGTGTAAACATCAACGTGTAAAGATCAACGTGTAAACATCACGTGTAAACATCAACGTGTAAACATCAACGTGTAAACATCAACGTGTAAACGTCAACGTGTAAACGTCAACGTGTAAAGATCAACGTGTAAACATAAACGTGTAAAGATCAACGTGTAAACGTCAACGTGTAAACATAAACGTGTAAAGATCAACGTGTAAAGATCAACGTGTAAACGTCAACGTGTAAACATAAACGTGTAAAGATCAACGTGTAAACGTCAACGTGTAAAGATCAACGTGTAAACATCAACGTGTAAAGATCAACGTGTAAACATCAACGTGTAAAGATCAACGTGTAAACATCAACGTGTAAACGTCAACGTGTAAACATAAACGTGTAAAGATCAACGTGTAAACGTCAACGTGTAAACGTCAACGTGTAAACATCAACGTGTAAAGATCAACGTGTAAACATCAACGTGTAAAGATCAACGTGTAAAGATCAACGTGTAAACGTCAACGTGTAAACGTCAACGTGTAAACATCAACGTGTAAAGATCAACGTGTAAACATCACGTGTAAACATAAACGTGTAAAGATCAACGTGTAAACGTCAACGTGTAAACATAAACGTGTAAAGATCAACGTGTAAACGTCAACGTGTAAACGTCAACGTGTAAACATCAACGTGTAAAGATCAACGTGTAAACATCAACGTGTAAAGATCAACGTGTAAACATCAACGTGTAAACATCAACGTGTAAACATCAACGTGTAAACATCAACATGTAAACATCAACGTGTAAACATCAACGTGTAAACAACAACGTGTAAACATAAACGTGTAAACATCAACGTGTAAACGTCTCCAGCAGAAGGCCCGAGCAGCCGGTCCAGCTGACAGCGCACACATTCAGGGTCGAGTAACACCATCGGTCAAAAGACGATCAAAATGCTTTCTCTCGACTTCGCGACGTGTCGGCGCTGCAGGTGATCTCACCGTAGTTACCCCACGTCAGACGCACTTTTATGACATCATAAACACGGAGGACAGAGTCAGTGAGTCCTATCATTGTTCATATATAATAACATCACAATATAACCCTGGTTATCAGGAGATACACACACACACACACACACACACATACACACACACACACACACACACACACACACACACACACACACTGTCAAGCAGCAAATTGAACAAACACCCAAATGACTCATTTCCTGTTAAAACAGTGACATCATGTGTGTGTGTGTGTGGGTGTGTGTGTGTGTGTGCGCGTGTTTGTGTGTGCGTGCGCGTGTGTGTGTGCGCGTGTGTGTGTGTGTGTGTGTGTGCGTGTGTGTGTGTGTGTGTGATCTCCCAGTAGACTCCGGTTAACAGTGACACTGTTTGATTTCCTGCAGTTTGAAGAGTCAATGTGTTAGAACAGCGATACTCAACCCGCGGCTCCTTTAAGACTAGTTGCGGCTCCTTTAAGACTAGTTGCGGCTCCTTTAAGACTAGTTGCGGCTCCTTTAAGACTAGTTGCGGCTCTTTTAAGTCCTACTTAAAAAAAATAAAAATAATAATAATTAATTAAAAAAAACAAAACCATTGTCAGCAGAATTCATCAACAGTTTCATTATCACTCACAAGTCACACACCAGTCATCACACACATCAGTCTATTAAGCCGCCCCCCCCATCCCTCTGAACAACCAGTCACAAATGATTTCAGGTTTCGCGCTCTGATTGCAGGTGCGCGAGATAATTGCTCCGTCACACTGGGAAAACTAGCTTACAGCAAAAATGGTAAAGGAATATAGGAAACGAAGATATGAAGAGGAGTATCGAACATTTAAAGAGGACTGGGAACTCGAGTTTTTCTTCGTCTCCACCGGTTCGGGAAAATGCATCTGCCTGCTTTGTGACAACGTCATTTCACAATTTAAAAGGTCCAATTTGCAGCGCCATCACGACACAAAACACCCGAAGTTCAGTACCGACTTTCCGAAAGGTGGAGAGCTGAGGGCGGAAAAGCTGGCGAGACTCAAACAGAACCGAACTGCTCAAAAAAACGTATTCCACACAAATACGAGTGAAAGAGCGACAGAGGCATCCTGTGGTGATCAGTAACCATGCTGTCTGTTATCTGTTGCTATGGGCAGTGGTGATCAGTAACCATGCTGTCTGTTATCTGTTGCTATGGGCAGTGGTGATCAGTAACCATGCTGTCTGTTATCTGTTGCTATGGGCAGTGGTGATCAGTAACCATGCCGTCTGTTATCTGTTGCTATGGGCAGTGATGATCAGTAAACATGCCGTCTGTTATCTGTTGCTATGGGCTGTGGTGATCAGTAACCATGCCGTCTGTTATCTGTTGCTATGGGCAGTGGTGATCAGTAACCATGCCGTCTGTTATCTGTTGCTATGGGCAGTGGTGATCAGTAACCATGCCGTCTGTTATCTGTTGCTATGGGCAGTGGTGATCAGTAACCATGCCGTCTGTTATCTGTTGCTATGGGCAGTGATGATCAGTAAACATGCTGTCTGTTATCTGTTGCTATGGGCAGTGATGATCAGTAACCATGCCGTCTGTTATCTGTTGCTATGGGCAGGCAGTGGTGATCAGTAACCATGCCGTCTGTTATCTGTTGCTATGGGCAGTGGTGATCAGTAAACATGCTGTCTGTTATCTGTTGCTATGGGCTGTGATGATCAGTAACCATGCCGTCTGTTATCTGTTGCTATGGGCAGGCAGTGGTGATCAGTAACCATGCCGTCTGTTATCTGTTGCTATGGGCAGTGGTGATCAGTAAACATGCTGTCTGTTATCTGTTGCTATGGGCTGTGATGATCAGTAACCATGCCGTCTGTTATCTGTTGCTATGGGCAGTGGTGATCAGTAACCATGCCGTCTGTTATCTGTTGCTATGGGCAGTGAGCAATGTGTGTTTTGTGGTTGCAGTGAAAATAATAAATCAGTTATTGCACTGTACATTATGCTTTTCGTTCCTTAGTAACATATTACTATTATCCATATTCTCAAATGCATAATGGTTTCAGGAGGAAAGGAGCGTTTTTGGATTGTGGCTCTTGCAAAAATATTTTTCCGTCAATGATTAGGACAAGGTTGAGTACCACTGCTTTAGAACATCCTTTAACATTGATGATCTCCTGCTCTCTGATTGGCTGATGGTGGATTCAAACACCTCAATGACAGAAATGAGTTACAGAAGCTTCCAGAACACACTCTGTGTTGGCATGGCGACCCGTGCCTGTGGGGCAGGTGTGTGAGTGAGTAGATGAGATGTGCTTCCAGATGTTTCTCATCATGACTCTCTTCAGGTTCACTGAACACACACTTCACGACTGTGTTTCCCTCGTTATCGTGCACCGTGATTAGAGACACGGGGGACACGCAGACGAGCTCACACGGGGGACACGCAGACGAGCTCACACGGGGGACACGCAGACGAGCTCACACGGGGGACACGCAGACGAGCTCACACGGGGGACACGAAGACGAGCTCACACGGGGGACACGCAGACGAGCTCACACGGGGACACGCAGACGAGCTCACACGGGGGACACGAAGACGAGCTCACATGGGGGACACGCAGACGAGCTCACACGGGGACACGCAGACGAGCTCACACGGGGGACACGCAGACGAGCTCACACGGGGGACACGCAGACGAGCTCACACGGGGGACACGCAGACGAGCTCACACGGGGGACACGCAGACGAGCTCACACGGGGGACACGCAGACGAGCTCACACGGGGGACACGCAGACGAGCTCACACGGGGGACACGCAGACGAGCTCACACGGGGGACACGCAGACGAGCTCACACGGGGGACACGCAGACGAGCTCACACGGGGGACACGCAGACGAGCTCACACGGGGGACACGCAGACGAGCTCACACGGGGGACACGCAGACGAGCTCACACGGGGGACACGCAGACGAGCTCACACGGGGGACACGCAGACGAGCTCACACGGGGACACGCAGACGAGCTCACACGGGAGACAACGTGGACATGTGGCAGGAAGTGCTCTTTCAAAACAAAAGCCTCAGTTTACACATTTCATATTTCTGAAGACAGTTTGTTCTGAAATATCTGCAGCATCATCTGATTCTGGAAACATCTGGAACACATCTGCACACGCTCAGTCTGACCTGAGCCCGCCCGAGACATGGCTGTGTGTGTGTGTGTGTGTGTGTGTGTGTGTGTGTGTGTACTTTCACAGGCATCTTCTTCTTCCTCTCCCTGCCCTCACACTACATGTGTTCAGAACTGCCCTCAGGAGAGCTGTGGGTGTTTATGAAGCTGCAACATCACCCCGACACCTGATGGTGTGTGTGTGTGTGTGTGTGTGTGTGTGTGTGTGTGTGTGTGTGGGTGTGTGTGTGTGTGTGTGTGTGTACCAGGAACTGGTGTGCGTTCGTGGTGACGAAGACGGTGAGCTGTGTGGTGGAGGACGGAGTGGAGACCTACGTGAAGCCAGAGTATCATCCCTGTGGGTGGGGGGGGCAGTGCAGCAGGGCAGTGCTGTGAGTACAGACACAGACACACACACACACACACACACACACACACACACCACACACACACACCACAGATCCAGCATGTCTTCCCTCTTTGCAGGTACCGGACCTTCATGAGGCCGCGGTACAAAGTCGCCTACAAGATGGCCACGGGACTGGAGTGGAAGTGTTGCCATGGTTACAGCGGGTTGGACTGTGGCGAGGGTCCGGGATCAGGATCGTCACCGGGCGGGGGGGCGGGATCTCAATCCAGACCCCCCGGAGGACACGCTGGTGAGGGCATCGCATCAGTCTAGTGATTATCCACGTGTGTTCGTAGTATCGTATTAAAGGTCTCCTATGGAAGACGTGTCCCCGGGATCCAGGAGACTCACCGAGGGTCGTGTGTTCGTAGTATCGTATTAAAGGTCTCCTATGGAAGACGTGTCCCCGAGATCCAGGAGACTCACCGAGGGTCGTGTGTTCGTAGTATCGTATTAAATGTCTCCTATGGAAGACGTGTCCCCGGGATCCAGGAGACTCGCCGAGGGTCGTGTGTTCGTAGTATCGTATTAAAGGTCTCCTATGGAAGACGTGTCCCCGAGATCCAGGAGACTCACCGAGGGTCGTGTGTTCGTAGTATCGTATTAAAGGTCTCCTATGGAAGACGTGTCCCCGGGATCCAGGAGACTCACCGAGGGTCGTGTGTTCGTAGTATCGTATTAAAGGTCTCCCATGGAAGACGTGTCCCCGAGATCCAGGAGACTCACCGAGGGTCGTGTGTTCGTAGTATCGTATTAAAGGTCTCCTATGGAAGACGTGTCCCCGAGATCCAGGAGACTCACCGAGGGTCAGCAAACAAACCCTCTCTCTGAACGACGTGCTCTGGCTTGTGTTCACGTTAGCATCGCTAACACTCAGAGCTAGCCTGTCTCATAACATCTGGGAGTGGACCACTTAACACTCAGAGCTAGCCTGTCTCATAACATCTGGGAGTGGACCACTTAAGACTCAGAGCTAGCCTGTCTCATAACATCTGGGAGTGGACCACTTAACACTCAGAGCTAGCCTGTCTCATAACATCTGGGAGTGGACCACTTAACACTCAGAGCTAGCCTGTCTCATAACATCTGGGAGTGGACCACTTAACACTCAGAGCTAGCCTGTCTCATAACATCTGGGAGTGGACCACTTAACACTCAGAGCTAGCCTGTCTCATAACATCTGGGAGTGGACCACTTAACACTCAGAGCTAGCCTGTCTCATAACATCTGGGAGTGGACCACTTAACACTCAGAGCTAGCCTGTCTCATAACATCTGGGAGTGGACCACTTAAGACTCAGAGCTAGCCTGTCTCATAACATCTGGGAGTGGACCACTTAAGACTCAGAGCTAGCCTGTCTCATAACATCTGGGAGTGGACCACTTAACACTCAGAGCTAGCCTGTCTCATAACATCTGGGAGTGGACCACTTAACACTCAGAGCTAGCCTGTCTCATAACATCTGGGAGTGGACCACTTAAGACTCAGAGCTAGCCTGTCTCATAACATCTGGGAGTGGACCACTTAACACTCAGAGCTAGCCTGTCTCATAACATCTGGGAGTGGACCACTTAACACTCAGAGCTAGCCTGTCTCATAACATCTGGGAGTGGACCACTTAACACTCAGAGCTAGCCTGTCTCATAACATCTGGGAGTGGACCACTTAACACTCAGAGCTAGCCTGTCTCATAACATCTGGGAGTGGACCACTTAACACTCAGAGCTAGCCTGTCTCATAACATCTGGGAGTGGACCACTTAACACTCAGAGCTAGCCTGTCTCATAACATCTGGGAGTGGACCACTTAAGACTCAGAGAAGACACATGTTCCCACCTCGGGCTCAACAGACACATCATTACCAGGAGCTTCCGTTAAAGAACGTGACGGTTCACGTACTTTGGAATCAAGGAGCCACGAGACCTTAGGCGCGTTCCCACCGGAGTGCTTTTACCCCCTACTTTTCCCGTTTAGTTCCGTTAGTACCCCTGATGTCGCGTTCACACCAAAAAGAGTACTTGGTGCCGGGAACTTGTACCCCCATGTTTAGTGCCTGCTGAGAGGTGGTACCAAAAAAGTACCAATTTCTATTGGCCGGGCGAATTGCAAACCACGCCCGTAAAACCCTGAAAAGTTTTTTGAAGCCGCCATTGTATTTGCTGGCATTAGCAATATTAGCATTAGCATTAGCCCCGCGCACCAACGCAGAGAGAATAACTTATACCCATGGTCTAACTCAGGGTCTAACTCAGGGTCTAACTCAGGGTCTAACTCAGGGTCTAACTCGTGGTCTAACTCAGGGTCTAGCTCAGGGTCTAACGCATGGTCTAACTCAGGGTCTAACTCAGGGTCTAACTCAGGGTCTAACTCATGGTCTAACTCATGGTCTAACTCAGGGTCTAACTCAGGGTCTAACTCAGGGTCTAACTCAGGGTCTAACCCATGGTCTAACTCAGGGTCTAACTCAGGGTCTAACTCAGGGTCTAACTCATGGTCTAGCTCAGGGTCTAACTCGTGGTCTAACGCATGGTCTAACCCGTGGTCTAACCCGTGGTCTAACCCGTGGTCTAACTCGTGGTCTAACCCGTGGTCTAACTCGTGGTCTAACTCAGGGTCTAACTCGTGGTCTAACTCGTGTACTAACTCGTGGTCTAACTCGTGGTCTAACCCGTGATCTAACCCGTGGTCTAACCCGTGGTCTAACTCATGGTCTAACCCTTGGTCTAACTCGTGGTCTGACCCATGGCCTAGCTCAGGGTCTAACTCGTGGTCTAACTCATGGTCTAACTCGTGGTCTAACCCGTGGTCTAACTCGT
The DNA here is from genome assembly GCA_036324595.1 of Champsocephalus gunnari. NCBI lineage: Eukaryota > Metazoa > Chordata > Actinopteri > Perciformes > Channichthyidae > Champsocephalus > Champsocephalus gunnari. The sequence continues at coordinate 41,721,146 of CM070449.1, read as the reverse complement.
GGTCTAACTCGTGGTCTAACCCGTGGTCTAACTCGTTGTCTAACTCATGGTCTAACTCATGGTCTAACTCATGGACTAACTCGTGGTCTAACCCATGGTCTAACCCTTGGTCTAACTCGTGGTCTGACCCATGGCCTAGCTCAGGGTCTAACTCGTGGTCTAACTCATGGTCTAACTCGTGGTCTAACCCGTGGTCTAACTCGTGGTCTAACTCGTGGTCTAACTCATGGTCTAGCTCAGGGTCTAACTCATGGTCTAACTCATGGTCTAACCCATGGTCTAGCTCAGGTTCTAACTCATGGACTAACTCGTGGTCTAACTCGTGGTCTAACCCGTGGTCTAACCCGTGGTCTAACTCGTGGTCTAACTCATGGTCTAACCCATGGTCTAACTCATGGTCTAATCCGTGGTCTAACCCGTGGTCTAACTCATTGTCTAACTCGTGGTCTAACTCGTGTCTAACTCATGGTCTAACTCGTGGTCTAACCCATGGTCTAACCCATGGTCTAACTCATGGTCTAACGCATGGTCTAACTCATGGTCTAACTCAGGGTCTAACTCATGGACTAACCCATGGTGTAACCCATGGTCTAGGTCAGGGTCTAACTCGTGGTCTAACTCGTGGTCTAACCCATGGTCTAACCCATGGTGTAACCCATGGGCTAGCTTAGGGTCTAATTCATGGACTAACTCGTGGTCTAACTCGTGGTCTAACTCGTGGTCTGACCCATGGTCTAGCTCAGGGTCTAACTCGTGGTCTAACTCGTGGTCTGACCCACGGGCTAACTCATGGTCTAACTCGTGGACTAACTCGTGGTCTAACTCGTGGTCTAACCCATGGTCTAACCCATGGTGTAACCCATGGTCTAGCTCAGGGTCTAACTCGTGGACTAACTCGTGGTCTAACTCGTGGTCTAACTTGTGGTCTAACCCATGGTCTAACCCGTGGTCTAACGCATTGTCTAACTCGTGGTCTAACTCATGGTCTAACCCGTGGTCTAACCCATGGTCTAACTCATGGTCTAACTCGTGGTCTAACCCGTGGTCTAACCCATGGTCTAACTCGTGGTCTAACCCATGGTCTAACGCATGGTCTAACTCGTGGTCTAACTCGTGGTCTGACCCGTGGTCTAACTCGTGGTCTGACCATGGTCTAGCTCAGGGTCCAACTCATGGTCTAACTCATGGTCTAACCCGTGGTCTAACCCGTGGTCTAACTCGTGGTCTGACCCATGGTCTAGCTCAGGGTCTAACTCATGGTCTAACTCATGGTCTAACCCATGGTCTTGCTCAGGGTCTAACTCGTGGTCTAACTCGTGGTCTAACCCGTGGTCTAACTCGTGGTCTGACCCATGGTCTAGCTCAGGGTCTAACTCATGGTCTAACCCATGGTCTAGCTCAGGGTCTAACTCGTGGTCTAACTCGTGGTCTAACCCGTGGTCTAACTCGTGGTCTAACTCATGGTCTAACCCGTGTTCTAACCCGTGGTCTAACCCGTGGTCTAACCCGTGGTCTAACTCGTGGTCTAACCCGTGGCCTAACTCGTGGCCTAACTCGTGGTCTAACCCGTGGTCTAACTCGTGGTCTAACTCATGGTCTAACTCATGGTCTAACCCGTGGTCTAACTCGTGGTCTAACTCGTGGCCTAACCCGTGGCCTGACTCATGGTCTAACTCGTGGTGTAACTCATGGACTAGCTCAGGGTCTAACTCGTGGTCTAACTCGTGGTCTAACTCGTGGTCTAACCCATGGTCTAACCCATGGTGTAACCCATGGTCTAGCTCAGGGTCTAATTCATGGACTAACTCGTGGTCTAACTCGTGGTCTGACCCATGGTCTAGCTCAGGGTCTAACTCGTGGTCTAACTCGTGGTCTGACCCACGGGCTAACTCATGGTCTAACTCGTGGACTAACTCGTGGTCTAACTCGTGGTCTAACCCGTGGTCTAACCCATGGTCTAACCCATGGTGTAACCCATGGTCTAGCTCAGGGTCTAACTCGTGGACTAACTCGTGGTCTAACTCGTGGTCTAACTTGTGGTCTAACCCATGGTCTAACCCGTGGTCTAACGCATTGTCTAACTCGTGGTCTAACTCGTGGTCTAACCCGTGGTCTAACCCATGGTCTAACTCGTGGTCTAACTCGTGGCCTAACCCGTGGCCTGACTCATGGTCTAACTCGTGGTGTAACACATGGTCTAGCTCAGGGTCTAACTCGTGGTCTAACTCGTGGTCTAACTCGTGTTCTAACTCATGGTCTAACTCGTGGTCTAACCCATGGTCTAACTCGTGGTCTAACCCGTGTTCTAACTCATGGTCTAACCCGTGGTCCGACTCATGGTCTAATTCGTGGTCTAACCCATGGTCTAACTCGTGGTCTAACCCATGGTCTAACTCATGGTCTAACCCGTGGTCTAACTCGTGGTCTAACTCGTGGTCTAACTCGTGGTCTAACTCATGGTCTAACTAATGGTCTAACCCATGGTCTAACTCGTGGTCTAACTCATGGTCTAACCCGTGGTCTGACTCATAGTCTAACTCGTTGTCTAACTCATGGTCTAACCCGTGGTCTAACTCATGGTCTGACTCATGGTCTAAGCCATGGTCTGACTCATGGCCTAACTCATTGTCTAACCCGTGGTCTGACCCATGGTCTAGCTCAGGGTCTAACTCATGGTCTAACTCATGGTCTAACCCATGGTCTAACTCATGGTCTAACTCATGGTCTAACCCGTGGTCTAACTCGTGGTCTGACCCATGGTCTAGCTCAGGGTCTAACTCATGGTCTAACTCATGGTCTAACCCATGGTCTAGCTCAGGGTCTAACTCGTGGTCTAACTCGTGGTCTAACCCGTGGTCTAACCCGTGGTCTAACTCTTGGTCTGACTCATGGTCTAACCCGTGGTCTAACCCGTGGTCTAACCCATGGTCTAACTCGTTGTCTAACTCGTGGTCTAACTCATGGTCTAACCCATGGTCTAACTCATGGTCTAACTCATGGTCTAACCCATGGTCTAACTCATGGTCTAACTCGTGGTCTAACCCGTGGTCTAACCCATGGTCTGACCCATGGTCTAGCTCAGGGTCTAACCCGTGGTCTAACTCATGGTCTAACTCGTGGTCTAACTCGTGGTCTAACTCGTGGTCTAACTCGTGGTCTAACTCGTGGTCTAACTCGTGGTCTAACCCGTGGTCTAACTCGTGATCTAACCCGTGATCTAACCCGTGGTCTAACTCATGGTCTAACTCAAGGTCTAACTCGTGGGTCTAACTCGTGGTCTAACCCGTGGTCTAACTCGTGGTCTAACCCGTGGTCTAACTCGTGGTCTAACTCATGGTCTAACTCATGGGCTAACCCATGGTCTAACCCATGGTCTAATTCATGGCCCAACTCATGGACTAACTCATGGCCTAACTCATGGTCTAACTCATGGTCTAACCCATGGTCTAACTCATGGTCTAACTCATGGGCTAACCCATGGTCTAACCCATGGTCTAACTCATGGTCTAACTCATTGGCTAACTCATGGCCTAATTCATGGCCTAACCCGTGGCCTAACCCGTGGTCTAACTCGTGGTCTAACTCGTGGTCTAACCCGTGGTCTAACTCGTGGTCTAACCCGTGGTCTAACTCGTGGTCTAACTCAAGGTCTAACTCGTGGTCTAACTCGTGGTCTAACCCGTGGTCTAACTCGTGGTCTAACTCGTGGTCTAACTCGTGGTCTAACTCGTGGTCTAACTCGTGGTCTAACTCGTGGTCTAACTCGTGGTCTAACCCGTGGTCTAACTCGTGGTCTAACCCGTGGTCTAACTCATGGTCTAACTCAAGGTCTAACTCGTGGGTCTAACTCGTGGTCTAACCCGTGGTCTAACCCGTGGTCTAACCCGTGGCCTAACCCGTGGTCTAACTCATGGTCTAACCTGTGGCCTAACTCGTGGTCTAACTCGTGGTCTAACTCGTGGTCTAACCCGTGGTCTAACTCGTGGTCTAACCCGTGGTCTAACTCATGGTCTAACCTGTGGTCTAACCCGTGGTCTAACTCGTGGGCTAACTCGTGGTCTAACTCGTGGTCTAACCCGTGGCCTAACCCGTGGTCTAACTCATGGTCTAACCCGTGGTCTAACTCGTGGTCTAACTCATAAAAAAGCGAATGCATTGTTTCATCAGAAGGGAAGCAATGTGGCCAAAACACAGCTGGTACAAACACCACAAACCTGATGGTTTGCTCAATCATTCAGCCTAAGTTTAATGCAAATAAGGACAAGATATCATCTTATTTATTTATATACTAAAATAACACATTATTGGTTTTGGTTTTGGCTAGTTTGACTGAAATGTTCTATAATCTGATGACTAAAAAGACTAAAATAATTAGTTTTCTCTGACTAAAAAAAGACTGAAATGCTCAGACTTTTAGTCGACTAAAACTTGACTAAATAAAAACAGGATGAAGGTGACTAAATATGACTAAAACTAAAAAGGAAATTTAACACAGGACTAAGACTAAGACTAAATTAAAAAGTAGCTGACGAAATTAACACTACTGCCAAGCGGGGTATGTTGAGCTTGGCGCATGCAGAGGCTATCAACAGCTAGCTCTAACGCGTCGAATAGGACGTATATTTACCTTCTTTCTCCTACGGAATCGTCGCTGAAGTTGATGATGATTGTAAAGAACTTTTGAATGTAGCATGTAACGACTGTACAGTTGGAAGTAAAGTCGTCCCATTTCTTCCATTTCATTTCGACAGAGCAAAACCAAAACAAGTAGCGCTTCAATACAATCGGTCGTTGTTGTTGTTGTTGTTGTTGTTGTTGTTGTTGTTGCTGTGAGGGGTTTCCGCGTGGTTTGGCTTTATGAAGCAGGCACGCGAACGGTTACGTCATGACGCAAGCGATGACGCAATGACGCAGCACCAGTCGGGCTCTGAGCGGTGTGAACAGAGCGGGAGCTGAACCGAAGAACCGGTTCCGAACCAGAAAAGCTCTAGCACGGAGCTTGAACGGGAAAGCCTTGGTGTGAAAGGGGCATCGCAGGCTGACACAGAGGGGTATGAGGGGTTTCTAAAATGTACCAGCAGCCCATTAATGATCTACTTCCTGTTCTCTCAGGTCGGGTAGAGGATGAGAGGATGAGACAGCTCGAGGAGAGGATCCAGAGTCTGAACAAAAACCTGCAGGACCTCCAGGCCAGCCTGAACACCGGAGGAGGTTCCTCTTCAGGAGGTTCCTCTTCAGGAGGTTCCTCAGGAGGTTCTTCAGGAGGTTCTTCAGGAGGTTCCTCTTCAGGAGGTTCTTCAGGAGGTTCCTCTTCAGGAGGTTCTTCAGGAGGTTCCTCTTCAGGAGGTTCCTCAGGAGGTTCTTCAGGAGGTTCCTCTTCAGGAGGTTCTTCAGGAGGTTCCTCTTCAGGAGGTTCTTCAGAAGGTTCTTCAGGAGGTTCGTCAGGAGGTTCCTCTTCAGGAGGTCCCTCTTCAGGAGGTTCTTCAGGAGGTTCCTCTTCAGGAGGTTCTTCAGGAGGTTCCTCTTCAGGAGGTTCCTCTTCAGGCGGGAGGAACCCGGCGGATGCCGCTCAGCCGGAGATTAAAGAGACCATCCACAGCATCCAGACCAAACTGGACCAGCTGGACAACCGCACACAGGCGAGTCAGCCATCTCTGATTTAATACGATACGATAATACGATAGACTGTATTGCAGCTAATGAAGCAAAGACAGATCCACTTAATGTAGCTCAATATCTAAAGAGGTCCTGCAGACGAGGAGGAGCAGAGAGGTACTGGATCCGGTCTGAAGTGTGTTTGCTCCAACAGGCTCATGATAAAACCCTGGTCAGCATCAACAACCACCTGGTGAACGGGAAGGGGGACCAGCTGGAGGCCGGTCCGTCCGGAGGGGGTCTGAGCGGGTGGAAGATGGACTCCCTGAAAGCAGAGATCCTCCAGGAGCTGGAGAGGAGGGTTTCGCTGTCCTGCTCCTCCTGTCAGGTACCAGTCCTCCGGTAAGGAGCCGTCCGTCCAGTACCAATGAAACATTCAAACCATGAACCCTGTGTTTCAGGCCGGTGTGGAGGATCTGCGCCGACAGCAGAGGGAGGGCCGCGAGCGCATCGCAGCTCTGGAGAAGAAGCTCAGCGACACGGACTCTCGGTACCGCCAGAACCTGGACGGGCTGCAACGCGAAGTGGTGCGACTGCGGGGGTGCTGCGACACCACGAACCACCTCCGAGACCGGGTCTCTGACGCTGAGCGGAAGATCAGTTCGGCCTCCGAGAACCTGGACCTTCTCCAGACCAGGCTGGACAAGGACCTCAGCAGGGGGGGAGGCAACACTGTGGACGGTGGGGGCAGAGGATCAGGGGGCGGCGGGGGATCAGGGGTTGGGGACCGGGGGGTAGTTGTGACGGAGGGTCGACTGGACCACCGGCTGAAGGACCTGGAGCGGCGGGTCAACAGCACCGTGCAGAGGACTGATAACCTGGACAACCGCCTGAAGGAATACTTCCACAGAGAACTCGGAGACCTGAGGACCGTGTTCCTGGACCGCTTTGATGACCAGGCCTTCAGGGTCTCAGACGTGGAGCTGGATGTGGGGCTGCTGAAGGACCAGCTGAGCCACCAAGACCAGAGGCTGAGGAACCTGGAGAACATCATGAACACCACGACCCGGAGGCTGGAGGACTGCAGCTGTGGAGGATCTAGAGGAGAAGGATCCACAGGAGAAGGAGGATCTAAAGGAGGAGGGGGATCTGAAGGAGGTGGATCCACAGGAGGTGGATCTGAAGGAGGAGGGGGATCTAAAGGAGGAGGGGGATCTAAAGGAGGTGGATCCACAGGAGGGGGATCTAAAGGAGGTGGATCTGAAGGAGGAGGGGGATCTGAAGGAGGTGGATCCACAGGAGGTGGAACCACGGGAGGTGGACTATCTGGGACAGGAGGAGGATCCACAGGAGGAGGATCCACGGGAGGAGGATCCACAGGAGGTAGATCCACAGGAGGAGGATCCACAGGAGGAGGATCCACGGGAGGAGGAAGGACCACAGGAGGTGGACTATCTGGGACAGGCGGAGGATCCACAGGAGGAAGGACCACAGAGAAGTCTTTGGAGTGGAGAGTGGTCGCCAACGAGGATCAGATCCGGCACTTCAACACAGAGCTCAAAGACCTGTCGGTGTCCGGAGACTCTCTGCAGAACAAGGTGAGGTCACGAGTCCGATGGTGGTCTCTCCGTCTGCTGTCGCTGTGATGATCATAACCTTTTTCCCCCCGAGGTGGTGGACCTGACCCACGATGTGCATCAGATCAAGGCTCTGACCGGGGATCACGGCGAGAACTTCAACCGCATCGTGACGGAGGTGGAGATGCTGGGCCACGACTGCGTGCTGTGCGGGAAGGTGGAGGATGAGCTGCGACGACTGAAGAACCACTCCCAGGATGCACTGGGGCTTATGCAGATCCACATCAACAGACTGCAGACCCGGCTGGACTCCCGCAGAGAAGGATGCTCCCAGATGTGTTCGCAACTGGAGGACGATGTCCGGATGCTGCGGGACGACGTCAGGAGGTGCAGCTGTCCGGGTACGACCACAGGTCAGCCAATCACATGAGAGCTCTTTGATCCCCATAGTTACTCTTGCTTTCCCGTTTACAAAGACGGGTTCAGAACCGAATACATACATTCGTATTATTGCCCAAAAATAATGAAAGCTCAGAACCCCTCCTCATGTAGAGAGGCTTTACATCATTTATACCACGCCCGATCCCAGATCGCAACGAGTCCCAGAATGCTGGCATTGATCGGCTGGGAGGAAACCAGGAGTCGTTTTCAGAACTCGATGCAAACTGTTGGTTCTCGGCTATTTCGGTGGCTAGGACACATATTCAGGTGCTTTTATATCTCTGAACATTTCCTCAAAATGAGTTTATTGTCAAACTACACTCCCAAAAGGTGGAGGTTCTGGAGGTGCTGGAGGTTCTGGAGGTTCTGGAGGCTCCATCAGACCCGGGTTGAGTGCTGAGAAGCCTTTAGATGGCCACAGTGTGATCGGCGGCTCGGTCAACAACAACCAGCTGAAGACGCTGCAGGCGGAGCTGACGGAGGCCGTGCTGACCTTCCGCTCCATCAACGCCTCCCTGAAGGGGCTCCAGCACACGGTGCAGAAGCACGGCAGCGTCCTCACAGACCTCGGTGAGTCTGGTGACGCCCGCTCTATACAGTTCTCTATCTGCGTTTTTAATTTCTGTTTTACTTTTATGTCTGCACCTTGACACCAAGTCAAATTGGTAATACTGGTAACCTGACTCTGATCCTCCGACAGGAAACACAAAGGACAAGATCATCTCCGAGCTGGACAAGATCCAGCAGGAGGTGAGGGAGCACATCGAGGAGAGCCAGGTCCGCCTGCAGGGGGCGGAGCAGGACGTCCGGCGGGTCGACAGCACCCTGCTGGTGGAACTGGGGGACTGCAGGAGGTCCGGAGACGGGCTGGAGAAGAGGCTGTCCAAGCTGGAGGGCGTCTGCAGCCGGCTGGACGGCGTCTCCATGTCCGTCCTCAACATCAAGGAAGGTGCTTTATCTGATCCATCCTTTAGCCTACGTCCCGCGTGTTGACGCGTCCCGCGTGTTGACGTGTCGTGTCCCGCGTGTTGTCGTGTCGTGTGTCGTCGTGTCCCGCGTGTTGACGCGTCCCGCGTGTTGACGTGTCGTGTCCCGCGTGTTGACGCGTCCCGCGTGTTGACGTGTCGTGTCCCGCGTGTTGACCTGTCCCGCGTGTTGTCGTGTCCCGCGTGTTGTCGCGTCCCGCGTCCCTCGTGTTTTCGTGTCCCGCGTGTTGACGCGTCCCGCGTGTTGACGCGTCCCGCGTGTTGTCGTGTCCCGCGTGTTGTCGTGTCGTGTCCCGCGTGTTGACGCGTCCCGCGTGTTGTCGTGTCGTGTCCCGCGTGTTGTCGTGTCGTGTCCCACGTGTTGACGTGTCCCGCGTGTTGACACGTCCCGCGTGTTGTCGTGTCGTGTCCCGCGTGTTGACGCGTCCCGCGTGTTGACGTGTCGTGTCCCGCGTGTTGACCTGTCCCGCGTGTTGTCGTGTCCCGCGTGTTGACCTGTCCCGCGTGTTGTCGTGTCCCGCGTGTTGTCGTGTCGCGTCCCGCGTCCCTCGTGTTTTCGTGTCCCGCGTGTTGACGCGTCCCGCGTGTTGTCGTGTCCCGCGTGTTGTCGTGTCGTGTCCCGCGTGTTGTCGCGTCCCGCGTGTTGTCGTGTCGTGTCCCGCGTGTTGTCGTGTCGTGTCCCACGTGTTGACGTGTCCCGCGTGTTGACACGTCCCGCGTGTTGTCGTGTCGTGTCCCGCGTGTTGACGTGTCGTGTCCCGCGTGTTGACGCGTCCCGCGTGTTGTCGTGTCGTGTCCCGCGTGTTGACGTGTCCCGCGTGTTGACGCGTCCCGCGTGTTGACGTGTCGTGTCCCGCGTGTTGACGTGTCGTGTCCCGCGTGTTGTCGTGTCCCGCGTGTTGACGTGTCCCGCGTATCGTGTCCCGCGTGTTGTCGTGTCCCGCGTGTTGTCGTGTCGTGTCCCGCGTGTTGTCGTGTCCCGCGTGTTGACGCGTCCCGCGTGTTGTCGTGTCGTGTCCCGCGTGTTGTCGCGTCCCGCGTGTTGACCCGTCCCGCGTGTTGACGCGTCCTTGTTGTGACGTGTCGCGTCCTTGTTGTGACGTGTCGCGTCCTTGTTGTGACGTGTCGTGTCCTTGTTTTGACGTGTCGTGTCCTTGTTGTGACGTGTCGTGTCCTTGTTGTGACGTGTCGTGTCCTTGTTGTGACGTGTCGTGTCCTTGTTGTGACGTGTCGTGTCCTTGTTGTGACGTGTCGTGTCCTTGTTGTGACGTGGTGTTCCTCGTGTTTCCCGTGTTGCGTTCAGGTCTGAGCCGACACGTCTCCAGCTTGTGGACCTGTGTTTCCGGTCTGAATGAGTCAGTGGTCCATCACGGAGGAGTCTTGGACTACATTCAGAAGAACCAGGAGGATGTCTACAGCAGGATGAAGAACCTGAACTCGAGCGTGAACCAGGTCTTCAAGGAGATGCAGACCTCCTCGGAGCGAGACCTGAACAGTGAGCGTGTGTTTCTGTGCTTCTCTCTGTGGTTTACTGCAGCTGCCGAGCGTCCCGATGACCTTCAGTTACTGAAGGAACCGACAGGAACGTCTTGAAGAGAACCTCCAATGAGACACCATCTTTTAATCAACAGTTCATATCATCCACAGGCCTGCCAGGACCCCCAGGACCCTCCGGAGAGAGAGGCTTTAACGGGCTGCCGGGTCCCCGAGGGCCTCTGGGACCTCCAGGACGACCTGGAGAGACAGGGTCTCACGGTAGACCAGATATGTTATAGAAATATACTTTATATGTCCTGTTGTTGGCAGGGTCTCTGTGTGCTAACATCATTAGCAACAGCAGTAACCATGGAAACAGAATAATCTGTAACCTTGATGTGTTTCCCGTTTGCTCAGGACGTCCCGGGGGTGACGCTCACGTTCCCAGACTGGCGTTCTCCGCTGCTCTTACGGTTCCCATGGAGCGAGCCGGAACCATCGTCTTTGATAAGACCTTTGTCAACGAAGGAGATTTCTACGACCCGAAGACAGGTACACATGACCCGGCAGGTTCTGCTGCAGGTTCTGCTGCAGGTTCTCCCGCTGAACGCTGAAGGAGTTTGGGACTACTTTTCTCCGCGCCGTTCCTAATGAGCTTGCTTTGAAAGAAGGAACACTCAAAACAACCAGGACGAGGGTTAAACAAAAATCTGTTTGAATCATAAACGGTAATAATGCAATACCATATAATACATTACCATACAAAGCCATCATATGAGTAATGCCAGGAGTATGCCTACTCCTGGCCTTGTTCACGGGCTGCCACGACCTTCCGGTCCGGGCGGCGCGAGCAGAGAGGACGAAGCAACAAGTTGCATGTCCCAAAACCAACAGAAAGGGGTGGAGTTTCATTTGGGAGATACCAAAACGCTGTCTCACAGGGAATCAGCGCGGGCAGCTGTGAAAGCCACAGGTGTTGGGAAGGCCTGCAGGAGGCACCTCATTAAAATCAGGGGAAATGTCCCTCCCAATCTGCAAAGCCTATCGATGGTTTAACCCAGAAAAACATTCTCAGGGATAATCTTTACACTCAAAACAGAAATCACCATTAATTCTGCATCTTCCTTCTTCACAAATAACTTAAAACACCCTTTTGATAAACAGGTAAACAGTCAAAGAAAAAGACTTTTGCGCTCATCTACTTTTAAGAAAAAGGGAACATTGTTTCAGGAATCTATAAAAAACCTCTCGATATGGTAGAGGAAAAATGTACCTTTTGTTCCTTCAACTATTAACACACAGGAATGTATAAACTCACACATATACTTATTCAAGATATATAGACTTCTCTGAAACTTGGCCTGCTTGAGATCCTAAGCAGAATATAGTCTTTCCCCACCAAGCACCCTGTCTTGCATACCTCCACCTCCCCCACAGGGCAATAAAACCCAGTTTACTCCAACCAGCCCTTTGTCTATCGCCATTTTAGTCCTCACATTTATGAAAGGATAAAACAGAGAAATCACTATAAAACACAAACACAGGTATTGTTTGAACAGTATTCTCTTAACTGCTACTATTGATAATTACCAGAGAAACTCAAAGGACCTCTTTTAAGATCTGGAAATTGCAACAAGACTTTCTGCCATTTTAAATGTAACACCCTTCTTCGGTACAATATCTCACATCAATTTCCACAACGCGATCACCGTTTCTCCACACACTGTAGGCTGACTCCGTACTGGAGAACTTGCTTGAGAGGAATGCATCCTTCCAGGTTCACTCAGCCGGGGCAGGACCACAGAACCATTTCCTCCATCACGTATCCGTTTCATTCCATCGGAAATGAAATGTCTTCTTTCCATGTGAACTCTCTCCAGATGTTTGGTCACCAATAGGGATGCACGATATTGGTTTTTTGAAACCGATACCGATAACTTCCTGCTTCTCAAGACCGATAATACAAAAAAATTGCGCCACTAATTATTTTAACGCGATTAGCGCATGTGTATTTTTTTTCCTCGGCCGCCCCGTAGCTTCAGAGCGCATCGAGTATAAAACACCGTCTCCAAGCTGATGCGGACAGCCCCGCTGATGCGGACAGCCTCGCTCCTGCCGCCCGCTTGCTGCAGACCACACTTCCATGCTCACCGGCAGGCACCAACTGGCCATCGGGAGGACCGGGAGGGTGTGTGTGTGTGTGTACGTGTGTGTGTGTGGCCCGAGCGAGCGAGAGAGAGACCTCACGTGCATTGTTGTTGTTAGCATCTGGTGCTAGCTAGCTGCGCTAACGGATATAAGGAGCTGTTTCAATGAAAACAGAGGAGCGACATTTCGCCACAACTGCGCCGAGCACTTGACTTGATGCAGGAAGCAGACAGCGGGTCTGTACAGCGAAGTCAGCACACATGAGTGCAGCGTCCAGGCAGCTCCGGTTCGAGCATATGCCTTGAGTTGCGCGCACGCACACACACACACACACACACACACACACACACACACACACACACACACACACACACACACACACACACACACACACACACACACACACACACACACACACACACACACACACACACACACACACACACACACACACACAGTATTGTATTATTGTCTTCGTACACTTTTAACACACCATCGTAGCGATGGCGATGTTTCAGGTGACTGATCAGGTTCGAAGTATTAGGGAGCGCTGGCTTTGTGAAGAACTCCCCTCTTCCTAAACCACTAACACCACAGTGCTGGCAAAACGGGAGGAGCCGAGTGAAAAACAAGCGCCCCTCATCCCAATCCACCCACACGCAGTACTTCTTTCTTTTTTTTTACCCAAAAAATGTATTGTATGTTATCGGGGCTATTAATACTGGTATCGGGTTTATCGGGATGACGTCATAATTCCTAATATCGGGCCGATAATTATCGTGCATCCCCTAGTCACCAAGTGTGCTCCCTCACACACCTGCTCCAAGGCTGCAGGCACGATGGCTGTGCCTCTTCAGTCCCCTCTAGTGTTCACGTGTCGGGTGTTACTGGAGTCCAGAGATCACTAGGATGGATCTCTGAGAAACAGCTCGATGTGAGAGCGCTTTTTAACTTCAGTTAGAAACTTGTATCTATAAAAATCAGTTTGAATTCATGTCTTATCTGAAAGATTCACCATTATGTGTTCTGTGTGCTAACCCCATTATGTGTTCTGTGTGCTAACACCATTATGTGTTCTGTGTGCTAACACCATTATGTGTTCTGTGTGCTAACCCCATTATGTGTTCTGTGTGCTAACCCCATTATGTGTTCTGTGTGCTAACCCCATTATGTGTTCTGTGTGCTAACACCATTATGTGCTCTGTGTGCTAACCCCATTATGTGTTCTGTGTGCTAACCCCATTATGTGTTCTGTGTGCTAACACCATTATGTGTTCTGTGTGCTAACACCATTATGTGCTCTGTGTGCTAACACCATTATGTGCTCTGTGTGCTAACACCATTATGTGTTCTGTGTGCTAACACCATTATGTGTTCTGTGTGCTAACACCATTATGTGTTCTGTGTGCTAACACCATTATGGGTTCTGTGTGCTAACCCCATTATGTGTTCTGTGTGCTAACACCATTATGTGCTGTGTGTGCTAACACCATTATGGGTTCTGTGTGCTAACACCATTATGTGTTCTGTGTGCTAACACCATTATGTGCTCTGTGTGCTAACACCATTATGGGTTCTGTGTGCTAACACCATTATGTGTTCTGTGTGCTAACACCATTATGGGTTCTGTGTGCTAACCCCATTATGGGTTCTGTGTGCTAACACCATTATGGGTTCTGTGTGCTAACACCATGTGTTCTGTGTGCTAACACCATTATGTGTTCTGTGTGCTAACACCATTATGTGTTCTGTGTGCTAACACCATTATGTGTTCTGTGTGCTAACACCATTATGTGTTCTGTGTGCTAACACCATTATGGGTTCTGTGTGCTAACCCCATTATGGGTTCTGTGTGCTAACACCATTATGGGTTCTGTGTGCTAACACCATGTGTTCTGTGTGCTAACACCATTATGTGTTCTGTGTGCTAACACCATTATGTGTTCTGTGTGCTAACACCATTATGAGTTCTGTGTGCTAACCCCATTATGGGTTCTGTGTGCTAACACCATTATGTGTTCTGTGTGCTAACACCATTATGTGTTCTGTGTGCCCCCCCAGGCGTGTTCACGGCCCCCGTAGACGGACACTACTTCTTCAGCGCCGTCCTGACGGGTTATAAGAACGAGAAGATCGAGGCGGTTCTGTCCAAGTCCAACTACGGCATGGCCCGGGTGGACTCGGGAGGCTACCAGCCCGAAGGCCTGGAGAACAACCCGGTGGCCGAGACCAGAACCCCCCCCGGGTCGCTGGCCGTGTTCAGCCTCATCCTGCCGCTGCAGAGCCAGGACACGGTGTGCGTGGACCTGGTGACGGGGCGGCTGGCCCACTCTGCGGAGCCGCTCACCGTCTTCAGCGGCTCCCTGCTGTACGAGGACCTCGACCCGGACCGCTGATCCGGACCTCGATCCGGACCGCTGATGAACTTCTGATGATGATGATGATGAGGAGGGGGTGGGCAGAAAGATGGACGCTTGTCACCCCCCCCCCATGCAGACAACTCTGTGTTCAGAGACTTTATTAAGAGCAGAGCAGATGTTTTCAACAGAGCTGGGGTGGGGGCTGATGAACTCTGGAGGAGGATGATGAGGATGAGGAGGAGGAGGAGGAGGAGGAGGATGAGGAGGAGGAGGAGGAGGATGAGGAGGATGAGGAGGATGAGGAGGAGGATGAGGAGGAGGAGGAGGAGGAGGAGGACGACTGGGAGCCGGAGAGAAAGACTCCCTCCCCCGACCACGCGGTCGTAATAGAGGGGCTCTTCGTTCCAGTTTGAAGTGCTCTTCCACAGAATATACTCCAAGTATTACCAAGTATTACGAAGTACTGCAGTACCTGACGAAGTACTGCAGTACCTGATGAAGTGAGACACCTGCAGCGATGTCACAGTTTTAAACTGACAGATATTTAATCTGCGGTAACAACTGGTTATTATGAATGATGTGTTTTATCTCAGTTACTGAAGGGCCGATATTTAAAGCACACGTACTTCAGAAACTTTATTCTGACACTCTGTACGATTCATACCTCACGGCCATTAAACACGCGTGAACCACGTCCGTTTCATTCGTCTTCTTTCCCGCACGTCTGGTGGTCAGCTTAACATTATTATTATATATATATATATATATATATATGTGTGTACTTATACAACCCCAGACTGGTTTCACACACACCGGGTTCTGGTTTCACACACACCGGGTTCTGGTTTCACACACACCGGGTTCTGGTTCAGGGTCACACAATAAAGACAGAGATTGAGTTTGTAAACAGGAAGGAACTTCATTTATTGATCATTAACAATCAGATTGTATATTTTCATAGATAAACATCTCTTTAATTATCTGACGAGGAATATTCATTAGTGTAGTGCAACGTGTTTTCATGGCTTCATATTAACCCTGACAGTGAGCCTGCAGACAAAGAGCAGGGACAAAGCCCCCCACATCATATTAACCCTGACAGTGAGCCTGCAGACAAAGAGCAGGGACAAAGCCCCCCACATCATATTAACCCTGACAGTGAGCCTGCAGACAAAGAGCAGGGACAAAGCCCCCCACATCATATTAACCCTGACAGTGAGCCTGCAGACAAAGAGCAGGGACAAAGCCCCCCCACATCATATTAACCCTGACAGTGAGCCTGCAGACAAAGAGCAGGGACAAAACCCCCCCACATCATATTAACCCTGACAGTGAGCCTGCAGACAAAGAGCAGGGACAAAACCCCCCACATCATATTAACCCTGACAGTGAGCCTGCAGACAAAGAGCAGGGACAAAACCCCCCCACATCATATTAACCCTGACAGTGAGCCTGCAGACAAAGAGCAGGGACAAAACCCCCCCCACATCATATTAACCCTGACAGTGAGCCTGCAGACAA
Organism: Champsocephalus gunnari; assembly: GCA_036324595.1. Taxonomy (NCBI): domain Eukaryota; kingdom Metazoa; phylum Chordata; class Actinopteri; order Perciformes; family Channichthyidae; genus Champsocephalus; species Champsocephalus gunnari. Next base: position 41,705,042 of record CM070449.1, on the reverse strand, counting down.
AGAGCAGGGACAAAACTCCCCCCACATCATATTAACCCTGACAGTGAGCCTGCAGACAAAGAGCAGGGACAAAACCCCCCCAAATCATATTAACCCTGACAGTGAGCCTGCAGACAAAGAGCAGGGACAAAACCCCCCCACATCATATTAACCCTGACAGTGAGCCTGCAGACAAAGAGCAGGGACAAAACCCCCCCACATCATATTAACCCTGACAGTGAGCCTGCAGACAAAGAGCAGGGACAAAACCCCCCCACATCATATTAACCCTGACAGTGAGCCTGCAGACAAAGAGCAGGGACAAAACTCCCCCACATCATATTAACCCTGACAGTGAGCCTGCAGACATCATATTTACATCTTCAGATTCAGTGTTTGTGATCAGGATGGTGTGTAAACAGGAAGTGATGTCCCGGTGTAAACAGGAAGTGATGTCCCGGTATAAACAAGAAGTGATGTCACTGCTTGACTCGCAGGAAGCGCTGTGATTTCTGCCTCTTCATGCTGTGCTGCCGCTGCCTCACCTGAGCCTCGGAGATCACAGTCTGCAGCTTCTGTTACCGCGGCAACACACACACACACACACACACACACACACTCACGTTATTCATCAGTATTATCAGTGTTATGAATGGTCACAGGTGTGTTGATGTTACCTGAGCGCTGTCAGAGTCTCTGAGTTGGAGACACCTCACCGGCTGACTGTCTCTCTGGAACCCCCCTTTCTGATCCTGAGGGACGGAGAGGTGAGAGACAGACAGGTGAGAGACAGACAAGTGAGAGACAGACAGGTGAGAGACAGACAGGTGAGAGACAGACAGGTGAGAAACAGACAGGTGAGAGACAGACAGGTGAGAGACAGACAGGTGAGAGACAGACAGACAGACAGGTAGGTGTGAGACAGAGAGACGGACAGACAGGCAGACAGACAGACAGACAGACAGACAGACAGACAGACACACAGACAGACAGACAGAGACAGACAGACAGACAGAGAGACAGACAGACAGGTACCTTGCAGTAGATGTTGAGCTGTGTTCCCTCTAAAGATGGCGGTCTGTAGAAGTTTTCAAACAGACACTCCCACTCTCTGTTAAAGTGACCCAGGAAGTCAATCTGCTTCACACACAGCACCCTCCTACACAACAACAACAACAAGACACAAACATAAACAACAACAACACACAATAATAAGAACAACACCGTAGCCCAATAACACATTTAATTATTAAGGGTTCCCTGGCTTGTAAAACGCGGCGATGCGCCCTGGAGGTATCAGACTATTTAAAACATGTATACCCAGGATTCAATCACTTTTCCTGGCTTGCAAAGTGCTGTGAAGCAGCCTGTTCTCTGGGTGGGAGAGCCATGTGCTGCAAGGAGCTCTCTGGGTGCTCTCTCCCTGTATTCACAGCCCACTTCTCTCTGGGTGCTCTCTCCCTGTACTCACAGCCCACTTCTCTCTGGGTGCTCTCTCCCTGTATTCACAGCCCTCTTCTCTCTGGGTGCTCTCTCCCTGTATTCACAGCCCTCCTCTCTCTGAGTGCTCTCTCACTGTACTCACAGCCCACTTCTCTCTGGGTGCTCTCTCCCTGTATTCACAGCCCACTTCTCTCTGGGTGCTCTCTCCCTGTATTCACAGCCCTCTTCTCTCTGGGTGCTCTCTCCCTGTATTCACAGCCCACTTCTCTCTGGGTGCTCTCTCCCTGTATTCACAGCCCACTTCTCTCTGGGTGCTCTCTCCCTGTACTCACAGCCCACTTCTCTCTGGGTGCTCTCTCCCTGTACTCACAGCCCACTTCTCTCTGGGTGCTCTCTCCCTGTTCTCACAGCCCACTTCTCTCTGGGTGCTCTCTCCCTGTACTCACAGCCCACTTCTCTCTGGGTGCTCTCTCCCTGTATTCACAGCCCACTTCTCTCTGTGTGCTCTCTCCCTGTTCTGACAGCCCACTTCTCTCTGGGTGCTCTCTCCCTTTATTCACAGCCCACTTCTCCCTGGGTGCTCTCTCCCTGTATTCACAGCCCACTTCTCTCTGGGTGCTCTCTCCCTGTTCTCACAGCCCACTTCTCTCTGGGTGCTCTCTCCCTTTATTCACAGCCCACTTCTCCCTGGGTGCTCTCTCCCTGTATTCACAGCCCACTTCTCTCTGGGTGCTCTCTCCCTGTTCTCACAGCCCACTTCTCTCTGGGTGCTCTCTCCCTTTATTCACAGCCCACTTCTCCCTGGGTGCTCTCTCCCTGTTCTCACAGCCCACTTCTCTCTGGGTGCTCTCTCCCTTTATTCACAGCCCTCTTCTCTCTGGGTGCTCTCTCCCTGTATTCACAGCCCACTTTTCTCTGGGTGCTCTCTCCCTGTATTCACAGCCCACTTCTCTCTGGCTCTCTCCCTGTATTCACAGCCCTCTTCTCTCTGGCTGCTCTCTCCCCTTCTCTCTGGGTGCTCTCTCCCTGTATTCACAGCCCACTTCTCTCTGGGTGCTCTCTCCCTGTACTCACAGCCCACTTCTCTCTGGGTGCTCTCTCCCTGTATTCACAGCCCACTTCTCTCTGGGTGCTCTCTCCCTGTATTCACAGCCCACTTCTCTCTGGGTGCTCTCTCCCTGTACTCACAGCCCACTTCTCTCTGGCTGCTCTCTCCCTGTATTCACAGCCCACTTCTCTCTGGGTGCTCTCTCCCTGTATTCACAGCACACTTCTCTCTGGGTGCTCTCTCCTTGTATTCACAGCCCACTTCTCTCTGGGTGCTCTCTCCCTGTATTCACAGCCCACTTCTCTCTGGGTGCTCTCTCCCTGTATTCACAGCCCACTTCTCTCTGGGTGCTCTCTCCCTGTATTCACAGCCCACTTCTCTCTGGGTGCTCTCTCCCTGTTCTCACAGCCCTCTTCTCTCTGGGTGCTCTCTCCCTGTACTCACAGCCCACTTCTCTCTGGGTGCTCTCTCCCTGTATTCACAGCCCACTTCTCTCTGGGTGCTCTCTCCCTCTTCTCTCTGGGTGCTCTCTCCCTGTTCTCACAGCCCACTTCTCCCTGGGTGCTCTCTCCCTGTATTCACAGCCCGCTGCTCTCTGGGTGCTCTCTCCCTGTTCTCACAGCCCACTTCTCCCTGGGTGCTCTCTCCCTGTATTCACAGCCCGCTGCTCTCTGGGTGCTCTCTCCCTGTATTCACAGCCCACTTCTCTCTGGCTGCTCTCCCTGTATTCACAGCCCACTTCTCCCTGGGTGCTCTCTCCCTGTATTCACAGCCCACTTCTCTCTGGGTGCTCTCTCCCTGTATTCACAGCCCACTTCTCTCTGGGTGCTCTCTCCCTGTATTCACAGCCCACTTCTCTCTGGCTGCTCTCTCCCTGTACTCACAGCCCACTTCTCTCTGGGTGCTCTCTCCCTGTATTCACAGCCCACTTCTCTCTGGGTGCTCTCCCTGTATTCACAGCCCACTTCTCTCTGGGTGCTCTCTCCCTGTATTCACAGCCCACTTCTCTCTGGGTGCTCTCTCCCTGTATTCACAGCCCACTTCTCTCTGGGTGCTCTCTCCCTGTACTCACAGCCCACTTCTCTCTGGGTGCTCTCTCCCTGTACTCACAGCCCACTTCTCTCTGGCTGCTCTCTCCCTGTACTCACAGCCCACTTCTCTCTGGGTGCTCTCTCCCTGTACTCACAGCCCACTTCTCTCTGGCTGCTCTCTCCCTGTATTCACAGCCCTCTTCTCTCTGTGTGCTCTCTCCCTGTACTCACAGCCCACTTCTCTCTGGGTGCTCTCTCCCTCTTCTCTCTGGGTGCTCTCTCCCTGTATTCACAGCCTACTTCTCTCTGGGTGCTCTCTCCCTGTATTCACAGCCCTCTTCTCTCTGGGTGCTCTCTCCCTGTATTCACAGCCCTCTTCTCTCTGGGTGCTCTCTCCCTGTATTCACAGCCCTCTTCTCTCTGGGTGCTCTGTCCCTGTACTCACAGCCCGCTTCTCTCTGGCTGCTCTCTCCCTGTATTCACACCACTTTCCCCCACCTTTCAGAGACATATTGCTGGGTGAAAGAGCCATGTGCATCACCCTGGGTCTCTGCCTGGGTGCCTGTGAGTCTGAGACCCCGCTAACAGCAGTGACTCTGCTTTACTCATCTTCTTGTACATTTCATGAGTCACTTTTCCCCTCCCCCGTTGCAGCTTACGACGGAGAGGGGAAAGCAAGCCTCCCCTTCTCCGTCAAGAAAATGCATTCATCATTTTCAAGCTACCGTCTGCACGAAATCGGAAACCCGCTTTTTGAGAGCACTCAGAAACGGCTGTCTCACTTCATGGAGGAATGTATCCGCTCCATGTGTGCTCTGGCTCGGATACAATTGTTGCATGGAGACCCCCCAGCATGGCTCTGACCAAACGTTACGTCTTTGAACTGGTCTCTGGAGGAATGTAAGGGGAGTTTGAGGGGACTCTATCCGCCTCAAGAGGCATTATTTTCGGATACATTTTCTCACTTTCACCTCTTTTCTATGGATCTCCAAAAAGTGATCTCCAATTTTTTTCTGACTGTGGAAGAACGCAAGGGGAGTTGACAGGGGACTCTTGAGGGCTTATGATGCACTATTTTCGGATACTTTTTTTAATTTGCAGCCCTTTCCCATGGATGAATTTAAACTTATTTGTTTTACATTTTGGTCAAGTTGACCCAGTTCTGGTAATCACATTGCCTGGAGGATAGGACCGAGAGATGACAGACTCTCTGGCCAACTCACAAGTCACTATTGTCGGACACTTTCTTTGCTTTACCCCGGTTCTATCACTCTTTCCTCCTTTGACCATAAAACGTGTTTCCTGTATTTCATGGGAGTCTGCCATAGCCTGTTTGCTATGGCAGAGTTAGGGTTAGGGTGAGGAGGACAGGTACCCGTTAGGGTTAGGGTGAGGAGGACGGGTACCTGTTAGGGTTAGGGTGAGGAGGACAGGTACCTGTTAGGGTTAGGGTGAGGAGGACAGGTACCCGTTAGGGTTAGGGTGAGGAGGACAGGTACCTGTTAGCGTTAGGGTGAGGAGGACAGGTACCCGTTAGGGTTAGGGTGAGGAGGACGGGTACCTGTTAGGGTTAGGGTGAGGAGGACAGGTACCTGTTAGGGTTAGGGTGAGGAGGACAGGTACCTGTTAGGGTTAGGGTGAGGAGGACAGGTACCTGTTGGGGTTAGGGTGAGGAGGACAGGTACCTGTTAGGGTTAGGGTGAGGAGGACAGGTACCTGTTAGGGTTAGGGTGAGGAGGACAGGTACCTGTTAGGGTTAGGGTGAGGAGGACAGGTACCTGTTAGGGTTAGGGTGAGGAGGACAGGTACCTGTTAGGGTTAGGGTGAGGAGGACAGGTACCTGTTAGGGTTAGGGTGAGGAGGACAGGTACCTGTTAGGGTTAGGGTGAGGAGGACAGGTACCTGTTAGGGTTAGGGTGAGGAGGACAGGTACCTGTTAGGGTTAGGGTGAGGAGGACAGGTACCTGTTAGGGTTAGGGTGAGGAGGACAGGTACCTGTTAGGGTTAGGGTGAGGAGGACAGGTACCTGTTGGGGTTAGGGTGAGGAGGACAGGTACCTGTTAGGGTTAGGGTGAGGAGGACAGGTACCTGTTAGGGTTATGGTGAGGAGGACAGGTACCTGTTGGTGATGATGATGGAGGTCTTCTTCTGCCCGGGGTACGGACAGTGATCCCTGAACACCTCCCCGTCCAGCTGCTTGATCTGAGAGCGCTGAACACACACACATTATTATTACATATTATATGGTTTAGTTGAATACTCGATTCTGATTGGTCAATTCAGAACACGTGACACGTTGTTAATCCAGAACAGACAGACCGCTGTCAAGGATTTATTGACCGTTGTTAAGAGCGCTGTACTGTGTACAGTTTGGCTTTCAAACAGACACGAGCGAGAAGCGAGAAGTAACGGGCAGAACCTCCTCGTTACGCAGCGGGCCAGACACAGACATCACACGGGCAGGGTAGGGTATCTAGATACTCTCCACGGTCTGACTTCATGAAGTGTGCAGGTCCTCTGGCTTTAGGGTAGGGTATCTAGATGCTCTCCACGGTCTGACTTCATGAAGTGTGCAGGTCCTCTGGCTTTAGGGCAGGGTATCTAGATACCCTCCACGGTCTGACTTCATGAAGTGTGCAGGTCCTCTGGCTTTAGGGCAGGGTATCTAGATGCTCTCCACGGTCTGACTTCATGAAGTGTGCAGGTCCTCTGGCTTTAGGGCAGGGGTATCTAGATGCTCTCCAAGGTCTGACGACATCATCATCAATCTTCAGCAGGAAGTGAAGCTGAGCATCTCATTCCTCTGCATGTCTTTAGAGCTCGGCTAAATGAAATGCTTGCTGATACAATGGGCACTTGGAATATCTATAACTATGTGTCCTGTAGATATAATGTATGATGTCCTTTATTGTTTCATGTTTCAGAACCTGTAGCTGCAGGGCTCCGTGAGAAAGAGATCTCTGATCTCAAAGGACCAATCTGTTAAATAAAGGTTTGAAATGAAGTGTGCTACTTTTAAAGCAAGCAGCGATATTTTCAAATCTGTAATCAAAAAGGTCCGCCTTCCTGCCGCTGCTACGTTAGTTCAAACAGTAGCAACGGACTACTTTTCTTAGCGGATGCATGTCAATTTAAATCAATACATACAACTCTTTTCTAAATCCATAGAAGCGTTTCAGTTCATGTTGGGAGTCATGGCGTGTGATGAGCGGGATGATGTGCAGCAGCGCGGTCATTATGAACATGATGGCCGCGCTCCTCACGTAACGGAGGGACTGAGGAGGAGAGACTGAGGGGTGCACGTTATACAGAGGGTGATCACAGCACTACCATACGAGTATACAGTGGGGCAAACAAGTATTCAGTCAGCCACCAGCTGGGCAGGTTCTCCCACTTCAGAAGATGAGGCCTGGAACGTTCCTCCTGGTTCACTTCAACGAGAGAGACAGGGGGGGGGAGAGTCCAGGAAATCACTTTGTAGGATCTTTAATGAATTTATTTGCACATTTTGGTGGAAAACAAGTATTTGGTCAATAACAAAAGTTCATCTCAACACTTTGTTATATACCCTTTGTTGGCGATGACAGAGGTCAAAGGTGTTCTGTAGTCTCCACCAGGTGTTCACTGGTGCTGGTACGTTGGCCCGTTCCTCCGTGCAGATCTCCTCCAGAGCAGTGATGCTTTGGGGCTGTCGCTAGGCAACACGGACTTTCAACTCCCTCCAAAGATGTTCTATGGGGTTGAGATCTGGAGACTGGCTAGGCCACTCCAGGACCTTGAAATGCTTCTTACGAAGCCACTCCTTCGTTGCCCGGGCGGTGTGTTTGGGATCATTGTCATGCTGAAAGACCCAGCCACGTTTCATCTTCAATGCCCTTGCTGATGGAAGGAGGTTGTCACTCAAAGTCTCACGATACATGGCCCCATTCATTCTTTCCTCTCCACGGATCAGTCGTCCTGGTCCCTCTGCAGAAAGCCCCACAGCATGATGGTCCCAGCCCCAAAGCATGATGGTCCCAGCCCCAAAGCATGATGGTCCCAGCCCCAAAGCATGATGGTCCCACCTCCATGTTTCACAGCAGGTGGTCTTTGGAGGCAGCTCAGCATTCTTTCTCCTCCAAACACGTCTAGTTGAGTTTTTACCAAAAGGTTCTATTGTGGTTTCATCTGACCAGATGACATTCTCCCAATCCTCTTCTGCATCATCTACATGCTCTCTAGCACACTTCAGACGGGCCTGGACATGTCCTGGCTTCAGCAGGGGACACGTCTGGCACTGCAGGGTTTGAGTCCCTGGCGGCGTAGTGTGGTACTGATGGTAGCCTTGGTTGATCTGGTCCCAGCTCTCTGCAGGTCATGGACTCGGTCCCCCGTGTGGTTCTGGATCTCTGCTCACCGGTCTTGTGATCACTCTGACCCCACGGGGGTGTACCAGGATGAACTTTACAGGCCTCTCATCTTCTGAAGTGGGAGAACTTGGTGGCTGGCTGAAGACTTGTTCGCCCCCTGGGTGCGGCACAGTGGAGACTTCAGTGATGTCCGCTCAGCAGTTATGACGCAGCACAAAGAGAGACGGAAGCGTTCAGCGATGCATCACGAACACGTTTATTACACGTCTGTATCACAGATTATAAATCAAGATGCTAACATGACTTCAGAGGACGCATGACTTCAGAGGACACATGACTTCAGAGGACGCATGACTTCAGAGGACGCATGACTTCAGAGGACACTACATCGCTTAGGAACATATGAAAAGACTCCCAGGAGATAACTCATACATCACACGATAATATCTCCGCTGCTTTGCAACGAGTCCAGTGTGCTTCTGGACTCTCTGTTATACAGACTGTTAGCACACAGCGGGAAGGAGACAGGAGACAGGAGGAAGGAACCGCTTTAGGAGGTGAGAGCAAAGACGTGCGACACAAAGATATTAGATCAGAGTCAAGGAGACGTAACTTATTCCATCCAATCCACTTCCTCTTCAGGCTGCATGTGAGAGGAAGAGGAGGAGGAGGAGGAAGAGGAAGAGGAAGAGATAGCAGTGGTTAGAGGCAGAAGCAAGAGGCACGATGGAGTCTCAGCCACGAGGAGCTGAGACAGAGGAGAGCTGGTACCTGGAAGAGGTCGAGGCCCTGAGCCTCCGTCAGGTCGTACGGCCGGATGATCCCGTCCTCCTGGATCAGACGGACCGGACGCAGCCTGGAGACCTCCTCTGTGGACTCTGCAGCCCTACACACACACACACACACACACACACACACACACACACACACACACACACACACACACACACACACACACACACACACACACACACACACACACACACACACACACACACACACACACACACACACACACACACACACACACACACACACACACACACACACACACACACACACACACACCACACACACACACACACACACACACACACACACACACACACACACACACACACACACACACACACACACACACACACACACACACACACACACACACACACCACACACACACACACACACACACACACACACACACACACACACACACACACACACACACACACACACACACACACACACACACACACACACACACACACACACACACACACACACACACACACACACACACACACACACACACACACACACACACACACACACACACACACACACACACACACACAGTGATCAGGGTGATTTCAGACCAGTGGGCCAGAGACCGGGTCAGGGCTCAAAGTGCTGTCAGGGCTCACCTTGCATGACCTCTACAGAGACAGCATGAAACGCAACATCAACAGGTTAACAGGAAGTGACACAGGTCACATGACAGGATGGAGGAGGTCTCTGAGGCTGCTTTGAAATGTTTCAGGAACGCAAGCAGAGGCCACGACTGACTCACTAAAACACACTCATCCATCCGTTTACACCTATATTATGTACCCATATAGACACCTATGTACCCATATGTACCCATATAGACACCTATGTACCCATATAGACACCTATGTACCCATATAGACACCTATGTACCCATATGTACCCATATAGACACCTATGTACCCATATAGACACCTATGTACCCATATATACCCATATAGACACCTATATATATATATACCCACATATACACCTGTGTACCCATATGTACCCATATAGACACCTATGTACCCATATAGACACCTATGTACCCATATGTACCCATATGTACCCATATATACACCTATATATATATATACCCACATATACACCTGTGTACCCATATGTACCCATATAGACACCTATATATATATATATACATATATATGCATATATACCCACATATACCCCTATATATACATATATACGCATATATACCCACATATACCCCTATATATACATATATACGCATATATACCCACATATACCCATATATATATACATATACACCGCTATATATACATATATACCCATATATACCCACATATACATATATACTCATATATACCCACATATACACCCCTATATATACATATATACCCATATATACCCACATATACATATATACCCATATATACCCCTATATATACATATATACCCATATATACCCACATATACACCCCTATATATACATATATACCCATATATACCCACATATACACCCCTATATATACATATATACCCATATATACCCACATATACATATATACCCATATATACCCCTATATATATACATATATACCCATATATACACCCCTATATATACATATATACCCATATATACCCACATACATATACCCATATATACCCCTATATATACATATATACCCCTATATATACATATATACCCATATATACCCACGGCTGCAGCTCTTCACTCACTGAAGATAAAAGAAGCTTGACTCAAGTCTTCCGCTGCAGTGTTATTAAATATGAAGTCCTTTCCCGGACGATCTGAGATGGAGTTTAACTCCACGCGCGCAGCATGCTGGAGTTGATCTGTCTGAGCTAACAGCTCTTTAAAGCGAGTTAACTTCCTGTGAGATCCAGGGTCATGTGACCTCCTGGGGGGCGTGGCCTCACAATGCTGGGGGCGGGGCTACGAGCAGTGACAGCATGAATCAGGACTCGATGGACAGATGGAGATTTTAACACGATGCAGGAACAAAAACAACAACAACAACAACATGCACAGACACACGCCAAAGCTGCCCCCCACTATACCATATTATAGATTCATATCGGATATATAACACTCCAGGCTGCTCCCCCGGATATCATATAAGAGATATATAAATATAGATATCAAACTACGGGAGCAGCGCTGAAGGAGGTCAGCTTTAACGCGTGAAAGGACAAATACTCACACCAGAAGAAAAGAAAGAAAAGAAAGAACCAAACTCCGGGACACGACGACACGAGACAGAAAACAGAAACAGAACATTAGTGAGCAGAAGAAGAGCAGACAGGAAGTGTCTGCTGTAGACAGGAAGTACCTCTGGATGCCTTGGAAGGTGCTGCTGGCCATGTCCACGATGCCCCCCGGTGGGCCGGGCCACCACGCCCACCAGACCCTTCCCGATGCCCTTAAAGAAGCCGGCCGCGCCCTCCTTCCTGGCCCCTGCACAAACATATAGATTATACACCTGCACAGTATATACCCCTATTTATACCCCTATATACACACCTATAACTCTATATATACGGCTGTATATACCCTTATATATACACTCATACGTCTACAGAAACACCTGTATATACCCCTCTATACGTTTACCAATATATATCCATACATACCTATATTTGTATATATCTAGGTTTACTCACCTTTATATACCCATATACTGTATCTATATTCAGCTATTCATGATGTAAAACCAGGTTAACTCACCCTCCACAGGTTTGGTGACGATTCCTGTAACTCCCCCCAGGACGCCCTGCAGAGAGAGAGGCCATCAGATGTTGATTAGTATATTGTATATACTCAAGAGAGCTAGGACCCAGCAGTTTCCTCTCAGGAAGGGCCCAAGCTCCAGGGAGCTAGGACCCAGCGGTTTCCTCTCAGGAAGGGCCCAAGCTCCAGAGAGCTAGGACCCAGCGGTTTCCTCTCAGGAAGGGCCCAAGCTCCAGAGAGCTAGGACCCAGCGGTTTCCTCTCACGAAGGGCCCAAGCTCCAGAGAGCTAGGACCCAGCGGTTTCCTCTCACGAAGGGCCCAAGCTCCAGAGAGCTAGGACCCAGCGGTTACCTCTCAGGAAGGGCCCAAGCTCCAGAGAGCTAGGACCCAGCGGTTTCCTCTCACGAAGGGCCCAAGCTCCAGAGAGCTAGGACCCAGCGGTTTCCTCTCACGAAGGGTCCTATCGCTAGAGAGCTAGGGCCCAGCGGTTTCCTCTCACGAAGGGCCCAAGCTCCAGAGAGCTAGGACCCAGTGGTTTCCTCTCACGAAGGGTCAGAGCTCCAGAGAGCTAGGGCCCAGCGGTTTCCTCTCACGAAGCGTCCGAACACTAGAGAGCTAGGGCCCAGCGGTTTCCTCTCACGAAGGGTCCGAACACTAGAGAGCTAGGACCCAGCGGTTTCCTCTCACGAAGGGCCCAAGCTCCAGAGAGCTAGGACCCAGTGGTTTCCTCTCACGAAGGGTCAGAGCTCCAGAGAGCTAGGGCCCAGCGGTTTCCTCTCACGAAGCGTCCGAACACTAGAGAGCTAGGGCCCAGCGGTTTCCTCTCACGAAGGGTCCGAACACTAGAGAGCTAGGACCCAGCGGTTTCCTCTCACGAAGCGTCCGAACACTAGAGAGCTAGGGCCCAGCGGTTTCCTCTCACGAAGGGTCCGAACACTAGAGAGCTAGGGCCCAGCGGTTTCCTCTCACGAAGGGTCCGAACACTAGAGAGCTAGGGCCCAGCGGTTTCCTCTCACGAAGGGTCCGAACACTAGAGAGCTAGGGCCCAGCGGTTTCCTCTCACGAAGGGTCCGAACACTAGAGAGCTAGGGCCCAGCGGTTTCCTCTCACGAAGGGTCCGAACACTAGAGAGCTAGGGCCCAGCGGTTTCCTCTCACGAAGGGTCCGAACACTAGAGAGCTAGGGCCCAGCGGTTTCCTCTCACGAAGGGTCCTATCGCTAGAGAGCTAGGGCCCAGCGGTTTCCTCTCACGAAGGGCCCAAGCTCCAGAGAGCTAGGACCCAGTGGTTTCCTCTCACGAAGGGTCAGAGCTCCAGAGAGCTAGGGCCCAGCGGTTTCCTCTCACGAAGCGTCCGAACACTAGAGAGCTAGGGCCCAGCGGTTTCCTCTCACGAAGGGTCCGAACACTAGAGAGCTAGGGCCCAGCGGTTTCCTCTCACGAAGGGTCCGAACACTAGAGAGCTAGGGCCCAGAGGTTTCCTCTCACGAAGGGTCCGAACACTAGAGAGCTAGGGCCCAGCGGTTTCCTCTCACGAAGGGTCCGAACACTAGAGAGCTAGGGCCCAGCGGTTTCCTCTCACGAAGGGTCCGAACCCTAGAGAGCTAGGGCCCAGCGGTTTCCTCTCACGAAGGGTCTGAACACTAGAGAGCTAGGACCCAGCGGTTTCCTCTCACGAAGGGTCCGATCACTAGAGAGCTAGGGCCCAGCGGTTTCCTCTCACGAAGGGTCCGAACACTAGAGAGCTAGGGCCCAGCGGTTTCCTCTCAGGAAGGGTCCGAACACTAGAGAGCTAGGGCCCAGCGGTTTCCTCTCAGGAAGGGTCCGAACACTAGAGAGCTAGGGCCCAGCGGTTTCCTCTCACGAAGGGCCCAAGCTCCAGAGAGCTAGGACCCAGTGGTTTCCTCTCACGAAGGGTCAGAGCTCCAGAGAGCTAGGGCCCAGCGGTTTCCTCTCACGAAGCGTCCGAACACTAGAGAGCTAGGGCCCAGCGGTTTCCTCTCACGAAGGGTCCGAACACTAGAGAGCTAGGGCCCAGTGGTTTCCTCTCACGAAGGGCCCGAGCTCCAGAGAGCTAGGGCCCAGCGGTTTCCTCTCACGAAGGGTCCGAACACTAGAGAGCTAGGGCCCAGCGGTTTCCTCTCACGAAGCGTCCGAACACTAGAGAGCTAGGGCCCAGCGGTTTCCTCTCACGAAGGGTCCGAACACTAGAGAGCTAGGGCCCAGCAGTTTCCTCTCACGAAGGGTCCGAACACTAGAGAGCTAGGGTCCAGCGGTTTCCTCTCACGAAGGGTCCGAACACTAGAGAGCTAGGGCCCAGCGGTTTCCTCTCACGAAGGGTCCGAACACTAGAGAGCTAGGGCCCAGCGGTTTCCTCTCACGAAGGGTCCGAACACTAGAGAGCTAGGGCCCAGCGGTTTCCTCTCACGAAGGGTCTGAACACTAGAGAGCTAGGACCCAGCGGTTTCCTCTCACGAAGGGTCCGATCACTAGAGAGCTAGGGCCCAGCGGTTTCCTCTCACGAAGGGTCCGAACACTAGAGAGCTAGGGCCCAGCGGTTTCCTCTCAGGAAGGGTCCGAACACTAGAGAGCTAGGGCCCAGCGGTTTCCTCTCAGGAAGGGTCCGAACACTAGAGAGCTAGGGCCCAGTGGTTTCCTCTCAGGAAGGGTCCGAACACTAGAGAGCTAGGGCCCAGCGGTTTCCTCTCACGAAGGGTCCGAACACTAGAGAGCTAGGGCCCAGCGGTTTCCTCTCACGAAGGGTCCGAACACTAGAGAGCTAGGACCCAGCGGTTTCCTCTCACGAAGGGTCCGAACTAGAGAGCTAGGGCCCAGCGGTTTCCTCTCACGAAGGGTCCGAACACTAGAGAGCTAGGGCCCAGCGGTTTCCTCTCACGAAGGGTCCGAACACTAGAGAGCTAGGGCCCAGCGGTTTCCTCTCACGAAGGGTCCGAACACTAGAGAGCTAGGGCCCAGCGGTTTCCTCTCACGAAGGGTCCGAACACTAGAGAGCTAGGGCCCAGCGGTTTCCTCTCAGGAAGGGTCCGAACACTAGAGAGCTAGGGCCCAGCGGTTTCCTCTCACGAAGGGTCCGAACACTAGAGAGCTAGGGCCCAGCGGTTTCCTCTCACGAAGGGTCCGAACACTAGAGAGCTAGGGCCCAGCGGTTTCCTCTCACGAAGGGTCCGAACACTAGAGAGCTAGGGCCCAGCGGTTTCCTCTCACGAAGGGTCTGAACACTAGAGAGCTAGGGCCCAGCGGTTTCCTCTCACGAAGGGTCCGAACACTAGAGAGCTAGGGCCCAGCGGTTTCCTCTCACGAAGGGTCCGAACACTAGAGAGCTAGGGCCCAGCGGTTTCCTCTCACGAAGGGTCCGAACACTAGAGAGCTAGGGCCCAGCGGTTTCCTCTCACGAAGGGTCCGAACACTAGAGAGCTAGGGCCCAGCGGTTTCCTCTCACGAAGGGTCCGAACACTAGAGAGCTAGGGCCCAGCGGTTTCCTCTCACGAAGGGTCCGAACACTAAATTTAACATTTAACACAACAATTATTTTTCACAGTGAAAACTACCCTTGGATGAGGGTAAGGTAGACTAAAAGCTTTAGGAATCCAAAGTACAACATATAATAAGTGCCCTGTATCAAGATTGATTTAAAACAAGTGACCTTTGACCTTTTTAGAGAGGTTTAGCAAAATAAAAACACTTCTGGGGTCATTTGGGTGGATTTTTCATATCTCTGCCCCCCTTGGTCGATTTTGCTGATTGACACCTCTCTCTAACCGTCAGAGCCAATGGAATCGAAGGAAAGTCCCCCATACACACACAGGTTACCAAATAAGGAGTGAGAGAGACGAAAAACCGGAAGCTGCGCTAACCTCTGGTGGCTACCATTAGCAGCTAATTCTTCTTCTCCGAGTTTTGCATAAAAATGGAATTATGGATCGTCAATAATTTGTTCAAAGTGACAGACGCATTGCTATAACCTATGGGTTAACCTTCAGCCGCGTTTTTCTCATTGTAATGCCATTGAACACGACTTTTGATGAGAACAGCTAAGGGGAGCATATCTCCGTGTTGTGCTACCTAAAGCTACGTCGTGTGTCGTCTGTATCTGCTTCCCCGTCACGAGTTCTGATCGCTCAGTGATGATCCTTATCTTTCTATAGTCTGTGGACTCTCAGGATGTTATGTAAGCTTGTTTGTGCAGATCCAATAAGTATATCGATCAGTGTAGCTAGAGTTCTGTGCTAACGGCCTTAAGATTGTTTCGCTCGTAGCTAATTCAGAGGCTCGGCGCTAGCTTTGTGGGTTTAAAAGAAAAAGAAGATCAGTTAGCCGAGTTTCTTCCCGTTACATGGATATAAGACACTCGTAGTTCATTGAATATTAAGATGCCCCCAGACACTGGAGGACAGATCTTAAAGATGTCCATTCTCTACAGAATACCAACATATCATATGTGATGTTCATTTGCCGGGGAATAGTAAGTAGCTCGAAAGATGAGGTAGTAGGTCACGGGAGAACACACAGTTTTTGACTTGTGTCAACCAAACATCGTCTGACGAGATTCCGGACCTGAGGCTCTCCAGGCATCGATGTGTCTGCTCAACACTGCGTGCATTTTTAAATGTTTGTTATCTTAGTATTTGAGGTACTACGGGAGTCCTGACCTTCAGCAGTCCTTTCCCTCCTTTGGCCAGACTCTCTCCGAAGTCTCGGGGCGGGCGGTTTATCTCCTCGCGGCGCTTCTGTTGGAACTCTTTATCCATGGTGATGGCGGCCAGACCTTTCCCCACCGAGCCTGTGATCCTGGAGACGACCCCTGCAGCGCCCCCTGCATGAGAAAACACACTATTACATTATCCAGCATGCAACACTGGAGATGACCCCTGCAGTACCCCCTGCAGGACGAGCAGAAAACACACTATTACATTTCTATTTCCACATGTATATTTTTTACTTTTTTAATGCTATTTTATTTCTATTTGAGATGTTAACATTTTAGATTGTTTATTTCTACTCTTTGAATTTCTCTAATGTACAATGCCTCGTCTTTTGATGCTGCTGCAACGCAAACATTTCACACATTGGGATCCATAAAGTACTTCTTATCTTACCTTACCCAGGATGCAAAGCTGGATACCATCCCTGCAGCGCCCCCTTCAGGACCCAGCAGAACACTCCATCTCCGAACAACATTACCCAGCATGCACCTCCTCAGAACCACTTTACCCAGCATGCACCTCTGGAAACACACTGTGTAGAAGAATAACTCACCGACGGTGTTTCCCAGCAGGGTGCGGACCCCAATGGCGAAGCCCTCAGCAAACTCCTCCGGGCCCTGGACGGCTCCCTGAGGGACGCCACAGCAAACATGTGATCCTGGCACATCTGAGGACTAGTTTCCCGGTTTAAAAAGATTTTAAAAGTGTGTGTTACCTGGAAAGGCTCGTAGAAAAAGGCCTCCACGCCCTCGGACAGACCTCGGATCAGTCCGAACGGGTTCCCCAGGACGTCCAGACCCAAAACCAGAACATACATCTGCTTCAGGAACTGCAGCCATAAACACGCACACATATCATATTATATCTGCAGACATATATCAAATAATCCTAAAGCTGCAGTTTGATCTTGCTTTTATAAGAAAACGTTAGATTTGATGTACCTGCTCGCTGTAATGTCGGACCACCGCCCACATCAGCTTCTCTCTGCGATAAAACTGGTACTTCACCTCGAAGAAGGCCAGCCTGAAGAGAGGAGCAGGAACATCATACAAAGGAAACAGGAAGCAGGGAACAGGAAGCAGGGAACAGGGAACAGGAAGCAGGGAACAGGAAGCAGGGAACAGAAAGCAGGGAACAGGAAGCAGGGAACAGAAAGCAGGGAACAGGAAGCAGGGAACAGGGAACAGGAAGCAGGGAACAGGAAGCAGGGAACAGAAAGCAGGGAACAGGAAGCAGGGAACAGGGAACAGGAAGCAGGGAACAGGAAGCAGGGAACAGAAAGAAAATAACAGGAAGTAGGATACAGGAAGCAGGATACAGGAAGCAGGATACAGGAAGCAGGGAACAGAAAGAAAAGAACAGGAAGTAGGATACAGGAAGCAGGATACAGGAAGCAGGATACAGGAAGCAGGGAACAGAAAGAAAAGAACAGGAAGTAGGACTCTCTCTCACTTGAAGACGATGTCGTCCACGTCAGTCAGCGTGGCTCCGATGCTCTGCAGCAGCAGGTTCAGACTCTGCATCGCCTCGGGAGACTCCTCTGAGCCGGAGGAGCCCAGAGACAGACTCAGGTGCAGCTGCAACATATACACTTATTATATCATTAATGTAAGTATTATATAACATATGTATTATGTATCAAATATATCATGTGCGGACCTTGATGGGGGAGATGTGGAAGTGTTGGAAGAAGCTGAGAGTGGACTGGTCGGAGAGCGAAGTCGCCATCAGCTCCGTCTGAAGCTTCTTCAGGTCTTTATCCAGCAGCCCGGCCTGGAGCAGGATATACTGTGTGAATTCTGTACATTTATACATACTTCTATTACTTCCATTTCTACGTCTCTACCTTCTGCCGCTCTGCATGAAGCTCGGCAGCGGGGGTGAACAGAGCCAAGATGGCCGACAGGAAACCCTGATCGATCTTCACCGCCATTTCCTGAACCAGAGCCATGAAGTACCTGCAGGGCAGAGAGTGACACGCTGACCCTCACGCTCAAGGGGTTTCCTCACCTTCCACTGGTGGCCACTCACTTGATCTGCATGACGTTGCTGTGCCGGTTGAACCTCGTGATTACGGACACTTCGATGAAGGGCTTCGGCTCTGTGCAGGCAGGGCTCCAAGTTAAAATCACAAACTGAATCACGAATAAAACAATGTAAAAAACATTTAACAAAGAGGACCCACCTGAGTCCAGAGCGATGGATTTGGGCGGAGGAACGGGATGGAAGACGATCGGGAAGATGGCGCCAGGCAACTGGTTGTCCACCTGCAAACAGAGTGTCAGACAGGTGTGTGTGCGTGTGTGTGCGCCCGTGTGTGTGTGTGTGTGTGTGTGTGTGTGTGTGTGTGTACCTGCAGCCAGTGCAGTTGGGCCCTCAGACAGCGCTGGTGCTGCGACTGCTTGAACTCGACCTGGATCCCAGACAGGAAGTTCCTCCTCACCTGGCAGGAAATGGGCTTCCGCATCATCATGGTGGCTCCACCCAGTTTCACCTGTAACATCATGACATCACACACAGTCAGCGGACAGATCACATGATCAGCTGATAGTGGTGTGTGTGACCTCTGACCTCCAGGTGAGTCTCCAGAGTGACCCAGCCGTCGCCGGCGCCGCCGCCACGCTGCTTCTGAAACGCCTCCTCCAGGAGGTTGATGTTCTTCTGGCTGAAGGGCTTCCAGCGGCTCTTAGGCTTCATCTCCCACACCACACCTGAGCTGTGCACACACACACACACACACACACACACACACACACACACACACACACACACACACACACACACACACACACACACACACACACACACACACACACACACACACACACACACACACACACACACACCACACACACACACACACACACACACACACACACACACACACACACACACACACACACACACACACACACACACACACACACACACACACACACACACACACACACACACACACACACACACACACACACACACACACACACACACACACACACGTTTAGTTAGTTAATTGGTTTAGAGACCATGTACAAAAAGAACATAGATCTCAAACTATACAAGATGCTTTGTACCATACAATTCAATAACAACATTAACATGTGATATATCAACATAACCTGAACCGTCCGGCTGAATGCACACTGCTACTGCTACAGATGTAGCACCTCATTTCAGACAGTTTGAAACGCGAGGGCCTGATAAGTGATCTGCCCTCGCTCAAGGGAAAACCTCCAGCTTGACTTGAGACCTCCCCCGTGATAAATAAATGTAATTATAATGAATCCAGCTGCAATGCATCATTGATCCACCAGGGGGTGCAGTTCCACACTGGAGCTCATGTGAAATAAAGTCAGACACAGTACGCTGGATGGACAGCGGAACTTTGATCCATATGTCACGGATATCATGCTCTGTGCTCAATAAGAGACATCATTTACAAAACATCACCATGTTGTTGTTTAACTAAATAATGTTGTTTAGTCGAAGAAAACGAACGGGAGGAAATGCAGCCCGGCTCTCGATGTTTAATCCTAATTTAATCATCTTCACCACGATCATGTCTGTTTATGTTCGACTAATTGACATGAAATCACTGACACTTATGAATACACTGTAGTTAGCTTCATTACACCGTTATCAACGTGCCTAAACTCAGTAAACATATTTATATTTTAATGGAGGGTTATTTCCCCCATAAGGATCAAGTCGCCGCTTATTACACGGCCACATTCTCAACAAAGTAACGACATGACTCCCAACATTAATTGAAATGCTTTTATGGATTTAGAAAATGTTTTTATTGATTTAAAAAATAGTTGTATTGATTTAAATTGACATGCATCCGCTAAGAAAAAGTAGTCCGTTGTTACCGTTTTTTAAACAGTCTGAATGAAACGGCAGCTCTCCCCCCTGACCTTTCTTCTCCAGAGCTCCCTCTGTACAAACCAAACTGTAGACGGTGGGAAAGCACCTGTTGGTTTAAATAACGGTCGGAATGTGACTTCTGAATTACCGCGGGACAGCACGCTCTAAACTAACATGTTCAATCAATAAAGGAACATCTTATCTTAATAATATCTTCATATTAATAATAATAATAAATCATACAGTATGTGTCCGAAAGGGAGCAGGAGGAAGCAAACACACACATATACAACAAATATACTGCATATTAAAGCAAACGATCGTAAAGGTAAAAGTATGAGCATAACAAATAAAGAAGTGTAATGTAAACATTTACATTATTATTATGATTATTTAATATATAAAGACTATATATTATTGAATTACAAGATTAGATATATTTTAGTTGATCTTAAATATTGTGTTCAAATGTTCTTCAAAACACAACTGCAAGTGCTTGAAAAGTTGTCTTTCTGTATTTGTGAATGAAGCGCCATCTCCTGGTTAAAACCTGAAATTGAAAATCTGGCAACGCCCTCTTGGAAAATAGTGGGAGGGCTTAACATTCCTCCATACTGGTCTTAGGCAGGAAGCTGTAAGCTGGAGTCCGAAATGAGGTGCTACATCTGTATAATCACTATGATGAGGAAGATGAAGATACCTGGTGATGCCGATGTAAGCGACCTCCTGCCTCCCTCTGTTGTTGACCAATGAGAGTCCGAGGTTCTGCAGAGAAACCTTCACTTCCTGTTCAAACTGCTCCAGCTCCTCCGCCTGCCGAGCCTTCGTCACCACAGCAACATCTTCGGTGAAAAGGAGAACCCGCTGCCGTCCGTCGAGGAAGGAAACCCAATGGACCTGAGACCGGCTGTCGTAGGAGAACTGGCCCACATCGTCCTGAACACAGCAGAACCCCAGAGACTAGAACCAGAGACCAGAACCAGAGACTAGAACCAGAGACCAGAACCAGAGACTAGAACCAGAGACTAGAACCAGAGACTAGAACCAGAGACCAGAACCAGAGACTAGAACCAGAGACCAGAACCAGAGACTAGAACCAGAGACTAGAACCAGAGACTAGAACCAGAGACCAGAACCAGAGACTAGAACCAGAGACTAGAACCAGAGACCAGAACCAGAGACCAGAACCAGAGACTAGAACCAGAGACCAGAACCAGAGACTAGAACCAGAGACTAGAACCAGAGACTAGAACCAGAGACCAGAACTAGAGACTAGAACCAGAGACTAGAACCAGAGACCAGAACCAGAGACTAGAACCAGAGACTAGAACCAGAGACCAGAACCAGAGACTAGAACCAGAGACTAGAACCAGAGACCAGAACCAGAGACTAGAACCAGAGACCAGAACCAGAGACCAGAACCAGAGACTAGAACCAGAGACCAGAACCAGAGACTAGAACCAGAGACCAGAACCAGAGACTAGAACCAGAGACCAGAACCAGAGACCAGAACCAGAGACTAGAACCAGAGACCAGAACCAGAGACCAGAACCAGAGACTAGAACCAGAGACTAGAACCAGAGACCAGAACCAGAGACTAGAACCAGAGACCAGAACCAGAGACTAGAACCAGAGACCAGAACCAGAGACTAGAACCAGAGACCAGAACCAGAGACTAGAACCAGAGACCAGAACCAGAGACTAGAACCAGAGACCAGAACCAGAGACTAGAACCAGAGACCAGAACCAGAGACCAGAACCAGAGACCAGAACCAGAGACTAGAACCAGAGACCAGAACCAGAGACCAGAACCAGAGACCAGAACCAGAGACCAGAACCAGAGACTAGAACCAGAGACTAGAACCAGAGACCAGAACCAGAGACTAGAACCAGAGACCAGAACCAGAGACTAGAACCAGAGACTAGAACCAGAGACTAGAACCAGAGACCAGAACCAGGTGGACCCAGAACAGAGGAACACATTCACCAGTTAGTGAATCTGACGCAGGATCCAGGTCTCGACGAGAGTCTCCGTTTCATTCCAGTAACGAGGGACATTCAACACGTTTCCTATATTCCTTCCTCAAGCCTTTCCTATGGCTTCCCTCTCTTCTGGCCTGGAATGCCCTGCGTAAGGTTCGCTAACTGGTGCCTCAGCGTTATTTCAGTTGTCATGGTCCAACTTACTCTGTGTTCCCTGTACAGCACTTGTTTACAATGTGCTATATAAATAAATACAGATTGAGATTGAGGACACTTCGGAGGGCTTGCTTGCAAACTCTAAAGGTGAGCCGTCGTTTACAGTCTCTACTAATGTGGCCTGGGAGACAGCCAGAGCATAAGCCCTCGATGATGGGGTGATGGGGGTGATGAGGGTGATGAGGGTGATGGGGGTGATGAGGGTGATGGGGTAATGGGGGTAATGAGGGTAATGGGGGTGATGGGGGTGATGAGGGTGATGGGGGTGATGAGGGTGATGGGGGTAATGGGGGTGATGGGGGTAATGGGGGTGATGAGGGTAATGAGGGTAGTGGGGGTGATGGGGGTAATGGGGGTGATGAGGGTGATGAGGGTAATGAGGGTGATGGGGTGATGGGGGTGATGGGGGTAATGGGGGTGATGAGGGTGATGGGGTAATGAGGGTGATGAGGGTGATGGGGGTGATGAGGGTGATGGGGGTGATGAGTGTAATGGGGGTGATGAGGGTAATGAGGGTAGTGAGGGTGATGGGGGTGATGGGGGTAATGGGGGTGATGGGGGTAGTGAGGGTGATGGGGGTGATGGGGGTAATGAGGGTGATGGGGGTATAGAGGGTGATGGGGGTATAGAGGGTGATGGGGGTAATGGGGGTGATGGGGGTAATGAGGGTGATGGGGGTGATGAGGATGATGGGGGTAATGGGGGTGATGAGGGTGATGGGGGTAATGGGGGTGATGAGGGTAATGGGGGTGATGAGGGTAATGGGGGTGATGAGGGTAATGAGGGTAGTGAGGGTGATGGGGGTAATGAGGGTAATGGGGGTAATGAGGGTGATGGGGTGATGAGGGTGATGAGGGTAGTGAGGGTGAGGGGTGATGGGGGTAGGGGGTGATGAGGGTAATGGGGGTAATGAGGGTGATGGGGTAATGAGGGTAATGAGGGTAATGGGGGTGATGAGGGTAATGGGGGTGATGAGGGTAATGAGGGTAGTGAGGGTGATGGGGGTAATGGGGGTGATGAGGGTAATGGGGGTGATGGGGGTAATGAGGGTAATGGGGGTAATGAGGGTAATGGGGGTGATGGGGGTAATGGGGGTGATGGGGGTAATGGGGGTAATGGGGTAATGGGGGTAATGGGGTAATGGGGGTAATGGGGGTGATGGGGGTGATGGGGGTAATGGGGGTGATGGGGGTAATGAGGGTAGTGAGGGTGATGGGGGTAATGGGGGTGATGGGGGTAATGAGGGTAATGGGGGTGATGGGGGTAATGAGGGTGATGGGGGTAATGGGGGTGATGAGGGTGATGGGGGTAATGAGGGTAATGAGGGGTAATGGGGGTGATGAGGGTAATGGGGGTAATGGGGGTAATGGGGGTGATGGGGGTAATGGGGGTGATGGGGGTAATGAGGGTGATGGGGGTGATGAGGGTGATGGGGGTAATGGGGGTAATGGGGGTGATGAGGGTAATGGGGGTGATGAGGGTAATGAGGGTAGTGAGGGTGATGGGGGTAATGGGGGTGATGGGGGTATGAGGGTAATGAGGGTAATGGGGGTAATGGGGGTAATGGGGGTAATGAGGGTGATGGGGGTAATGGGGGTAATGGGGGTGATGGGGGTAATGGGGGTGATGGGGGTAATGGGGGTAATGGGGGTAATGAGGGTAATGGGGGTGATGGGGGTAATGGGGGTAATGGGGGTAATGAGGGGTAATGGGGGTGATGGGGGTAATGGGGGTGATGGGGGTGATGTCAGACCTTCAGCAGGTCCAGGTCTCCGTGGTTCTCCATGCAGCTCCAGCTGAGCGACCTCTCTCCGGACGGGTCGTCCCAGGCGAAGAGCCGAGCCTCCCCGGGGTTCAGGTCCTGGACCCCCGTCGAGCCGCTGGGCACAGATACAGGTTAGGAGCCGCTTTGGATCTATCTGCAGCTTTCATGAATGCATGTTTCTATGGCAGCAAGAAGTGTGCCTCCCTCAGGTGAGGGCGGGGCTAACACCTTAAGGCCTCCCTCAGGTGAGGGTGGGGCTAACACCTGGAGCGGTGTGTGACAGGGTGGCAGCAGGACGCAGATCTACTGTCGCTGATCTTAGTCAAACTGATTATTCAGATCTGCTGCTGAAGTTTAAGCTCCAAGTTGATATTGTTTTTGTATTTGTTTTTTGGAAATAAACGTTCAAGATCAACCAATCAAAACGCTGCGAATCTGATAGTCCCCAAGTTCTCCATGTGGCCAGGAACAGAAACATATAAGACGAACTGATAGGATTTTGGCAACTACATACAGTATATAACTTCAATCTGTGTGTGTGTGTGTGTGTGTGTGTGTATGTGTGTGTGTATATATGTGTGTGTGTACCTCTGCTTGTATCTGATGCTGACCCAGGGTGTGTGGTTGAGCAACAGAGCAGGAGCCGCTCCTTCGTAATATTCGTTGAAGCTGATGATGGTCGAGTGATGCGACATGTTGACGTCCACGATGATCCCACCGCACTACACACACACACACACACACACACACACACACACACACACACACACACACACACACACACACACACACACACACACACACACACACACACACACACACACACACACACACACACACACACACACACACACACACACACACACACACCACACACACACACACACACACACACACACACACACACACACACACCACACACACACACACACACACACACACACACACACACACACCACACACACACACACACACACACACACACACACACACACACACACACACACACACACACACACACACACACACACACACACACACACACACACACACACACACACACACACACACACACACACACACACTATGTGTAGTTATGCACGATCCAGCCTCTCTGTGGATAGTGATAATATGCTATGACCTCTCACCTGGTCCAGCCTCAGCAGGATGCCGCTGTCCTGTCGGTTGAAGAAGAATAAATTGGAGGAGGATTCAGAACCAACGACGCGAAGACACAACTTCCCTGAGGGGTTCTCCGGCCACAGGGGGAGGCACTGCAACAACAACAACAACACACGATTACCACAACGGCAATCACACAACAACCACAGAACATAACAATAATAATAATAGCTTAGATTTATATAGCGCCTTTCATGGGACCCAAGGTCGCTTTGCAAGGAAGAACAGGGCAAAACAAACACAACAAAACAAAAGGCAATCAGACAAAAACAACAGATGGATTAGGGCCAAAGGCCTCGGTGAACAGACGGGACTTGAGGGCCCTTTGAAGGCGTCGAGCGTGGGGATGTTGAGGATCTCCACAGGGAGAGCGTTCCAGAGGGTGGGGGCTGCCACGCTGAAGGCTCTGTCCCCGAAGGTTCGCAGTTTGGTGCGGGGGGTGGTGAGCAGGCCAGAGTCTGAGGACCGCAGGTTCCGGGGTGGGGCATGTGGGTGGAGGATGTCCGATAGGTACTGGGGGGCAAGGCCATGGAGGGACTTGTAGGTGAGGAGGACTTTGTAGGATATGCAGGACTTGACCGGCAACCAGTGGAGGTGGATGAGGGTGGGAGTGATGTGCTGCCAGGGCTTTGTGTGCGTGAGGACCCGAGCTGCACAGTTGTGGACATACTGGAGCCTGTCCGGGGTTTTGTTGGGAACCCCGAACAGGACACCATTGCAGTAGTCCAAGCGGGTGGTGACAAACGCATGCACCAGGGTCTCGGCAACCGACTCCGAGAGTGACGGTCCGAGTCTTGCAATGTTCCTTAGGTAGTAAAAAGCCGATTTGGTCACTGACGTGACGTGGGAGTGGAAGGAGAGGGTGGAGTCGAGGATGACACCCAGGTTGCGGGCTTCAGGGAGATGGGGAGATGGAGCAGCCGTCGACCTCGAGGACGAAGTCACCAACCTTCTGAAGCAGGGCCTTGGGTGCCACGACCATGAGCTCTGTTTTACCGCTGTTCAGCTTCAGATAGTTTGAGGACATCCATGTCTTGATGTCATGCAGGCAGTTGATGAGAAACCGAGGGGGGGAGCTGGGAGGATGGAGTGGTGCTGAGATACAGTTGGGTATCATCAGCGTAGCAGTGGAAGTTGAGTCCATGATGTCGGATGATCTGGCCGAGGGGGAGCATGTAAATGGTGAACAGGAGGGGGCCAAGCACAGAGCCCTGGGGTACACCGTGGTGGACTGGGGCCGGGGGTGAGTTTGAGCCGTTGATGGAGACAAACTGTTTCCTGTTCTGGAGGTAGGATGTGAACCCAGTAGAGATGTTAAGATTCAGCGATTCACATCGGTGCACCGGCATACACGTTCAAGATGCGAGTGCACCGGTTGAAAGAGCGCACATCGGCTACAGTTTGGGTTGAACCGGGTTGAACTCGCGATGCATCGATTGCGTAGCGTCTTTGCATCGGTAAAAAACCGATTCATTCATATAAAATCCCCTCATCTTGTCAACGCTCAGCAGACACGATCTTTGATCTTTGCTTCGCCACTACGGAGGCCGAGAGTCTCAGTTATCAACACGCACGGAAGTTGAGGAGAAAGAGAAACGCAGCGCACCGAAAAATACCTACAAATCAAACGTTTGGCAACACTTGGGATTGTTCCAGAAAGACGGTGTAATAGTCCGTTATGCTCTATAGCTGACCGCCGGTCATGAGAGCGATCAGGTGTCCGTAGAGCTTTGTGTGAGGTATCTTTATTACTCAACAGGTCTCCAGCCATGACACATAGACCCGTCCAGGTGCGGGCTTGCATACACACAGTATCACTCCGCCGCCAGCCGCAGCCCATCAGAACGTCCTGATGGTATGTGTGCGCGGCACTATATGCTACAGACGGTCAACTTGAAAAATGGCTCTCAAATTGTAAACGATGCCGAGCCGATTTAAAGTACACACGTAGTACGAGGAACTTAGCGACGCACATAAAGAGGCGACACGGGGTCTGCGGCTGAAAGAGAAACCTGAAAGTTAGACTGAGTGAAATCACTCAGAGGTGTTCTGTCAGAGACAGGTGTTTAGTTTGAGTGCTCAGCACATCAGGCAGCAGCTGGATGAGTGCTCAGCACATCAGGCAGCAGCTGGATGAGTGCTCAGCACATCAGGCAGCAGCTGGATGAGTGCTCAGCACATCAGGCAGCAGCTGGATGGGTGCTCAGCACATCAGGCAGCAGCTGGATGAGTGCTCAGCACATCAGGCTGCAGCTGGATGAGTGCTCAGCACATCAGGCAGCAGCTGGATGGGTGCTCAGCACATCAGGCAGCAGCTGGATGAGTGCTCAGCACATCAGGCAGCAGCTGGATGGCATGGCACCATGGTAGCTGTTATTACACATTGAGCAGTGCATCCTGACAGTGTGTAACTGTGAGGTGTTATCACACGGTCCTCTGCAGAGCTTTCAAAGGTAAACACACAAACGGCATGATGGGATGTGCAGAACCACATATGCCAATCACTTTTTTGTTAATGTATGATTTGCTGCATATCAGGAATAAAACGTACCAAATTGAAGTATCATTATTTTTGCATCGTGTTGACTCGCATCGTATCGCACCGAATCGCTTAATGTTGAATCAAATCGTATCGAACTGTATCGCAACAGGGGTGAATCGTATCGCATCGCCTGGTGTTTCAAATGTATCGTTAATTTAACGTATCGAGATGCGCATCGGCCTCAGTGATGGAGATGCGCATCGGCCTCAGTGATGGAGATGCGCATCGGCCTCAGTGATGGAGATGCGCATCAGCCTCAGTGATGGAGATGCACATCGGCCTCAGTGATGGAGATGCACATCGCATCGGCCTCAGTGATGGAGATGCACATCGGCCTCAGTGATGGAGATGCGCATCGCATCGGCCTCAGTGATGGAGATGCGCATCGCATCGGCCTCAGTGATGGAGATGCGCATCGGCCTCAGTGATGGAGATGCACATCGGCCTCAGTGATGGAGATGCGCATCGCATCGGCCTCAGTGATGGAGATGCGCATCGGCCTCAGTGATGGAGATGCACATCGGCCTCAGTGATGGAGATGCGCATCGGCCTCAGTGATGGAGATGCGCATCGGCCTCAGTGATGGAGATGCGCATCAGCCTCAGTGATGGAGATGCACATCGGCCTCAGTGATGGAGATGCACATCGCATCGGCCTCAGTGATGGAGATGCACATCGGCCTCAGTGATGGAGATGCGCATCGCATCGGCCTCAGTGATGGAGATGCGCATCGCATCGGCCTCAGTGATGGAGATGCGCATCGGCCTCAGTGATGGAGATGCACATCGGCCTCAGTGATGGAGATGCGCATCGCATCGGCCTCAGTGATGGAGATGCGCATCGGCCTCAGTGATGGAGATGCACATCGGCCTCAGTGATGGAGATGCGCATCGGCCTCAGTGATGGAGATGCGCATCGGCCTCAGTGATGGAGATGCGCATCGGCCTCAGTGATGGAGATGCGCATCGGCCTCAGTGATGGAGATGCACATCGGCCTCAGTGATGGAGATGCCCATCGCATCGGCCTCAGTGATGGAGATGCACATCGCTAGAAGCCAGGACAGCGCTGTGCCAGGGACACCTAGGAGGTCTGAGAGGCGGGTGAGGAGGATGTTGTGAGAGATGGTGTCAAACGCTGCAGAGAGGTCCAGCAGGATGACACCACAGCAACCTCATAACAACACCATAGCAACCACAGACAACACCATAGCAACCACAGAACAACACCACAACAACCTCATAACAACACCATAGCAACCACAGGACAACACCATAGCAACCACAGGACAACACCATAGCAACCACAGGACAACACCATAGCAACCACAGGACAACACCATAGCAACCACAGGACAACACCATAGCAACCACAGAACAGCACCACAACGCCATAACGATTATTAAAAAAAATCATAACAATGATATGACAACAGCGAAACAATACGCATTGTGTTGTCTTTTTCCCTCACTGTAAGTCAGGTAAACAGGAAGTGAGGTGAACAGGAAGTTAAGTAAACAGGAAGTGAGGTAACCAGGAAGTGTGGTAAACAGGACGTGATGTAAGCAGGAAGTGTGGTAAACAGGAAGTGATGTAAGCAGGACGTTTGGTAAACAGGAAGTGAGGTAAACAGGAAGTGAGGTAAATAGGAAGAGGGTCACCTCGCTGGAGGTGATGTAGTGCCACCTGGTGGACGTCGGGCTGCAGAGCTCCCCGACCTCCAGCTCGTAGGAGGACTTGTTGAGCAGAGTGAAGAACGGACTCATGGTGACGATCCGCGTCAGGTTAGTGCTGCTCATCTGGATGCTGACGCCCACCTGAACAGAACCACAGTATTCTACACGGAACCACAAAGGTTGAGAAGAACTGAAGGCGGGGTTTAGTTACCAGGAAGTCCATTTTGCTGGCGGGGCAGCGGACGCATCCATAACTCCCCACTGCGTCTGGAGAGAAGGCCTCGGACCACGAACTGGTGGCCACGCTCAGCTGGATCTATAGAACCACAACAACATCACTGACGTTCCTCACTAATGAAGAGTTACTCCAGATGTTCCTCACTAATGAAGAGGTTCTCCAGATGTTCCTCACTAATGAAGAGGTACTCCAGATGATCCTCACTAATGAAGAGGTTCTCCAGATGTTCCTCACTAATGAAGAGGTTCTCCAGATGTTCCTCACCAATGAAGAGGTTCTCCAGATGTTCCTCACTAATGAAGAGGTTCTCCAGATGTTCCTCACTAATGAAGAGGTTCTCCAGATGTTCCTCACTAATGAAGAGGTTCTCCAGATGATCCTCACTAATGAAGAGGTTCTCCAGATGTTCCTCACTAATGAAGAGGTTCTCCAGATGTTCCTCACTAATGAAGAGGTTCTCCAGATGTTCCTCACTAATGAAGAGTTACTCCAGATGTTCCTCACTAATGAAGAGGTTCTCCAGATGTTCCTCACTAATGAAGAGGTTCTCCAGATGTTCCTCACTAATGAAGAGGTTCTCCAGATGTTCCTCACTAATGAAGAGGTTCTCCAGATGTTCCTCACTAATGAAGAGGTTCTCCAGATGTTCCTCACTAATGAAGAGTTACTCCAGATGTTCCTCACTAATGAAGAGGTACTCCAGATGTTCCTCACTAATGAAGAGTTACTCCAGATGTTCCTCACTAATGAAGAGGTTCTCCAGATGTTCCTCACTAATGGAGAGGTTCTCCAGATGTTCCTCACTAATGGAGAGGTTCTCCAGATGTTCCTCACTAATGAAGAGGTTCTCCAGATGTTCCTCACTAATGAAGAGGTTCTCCAGATGTTCCTCACTAATGAAGAGTTACTCCAGATGTTCCTCACTAATGAAGAGTTACTCCAGATGTTCCTCACTAATGAAGAGGTTCTCCAGATGTTCCTCACTAATGAAGAGGTTCTCCAGATGTTCCTCACTAATGAAGAGGTTCTCCAGATGTTCCTCACTAATGAAGAGGTTACTCCAGATGATCCTCACTAATGAAGAGGTTACTCCAGATGTTCCTCACTAATGAAGAGGTTCTCCAGATGTTCCTCACTAATGAAGAGGTTCTCCAGATGTTCCTCACTAATGAAGAGGTTCTCCAGATGTTCCTCACTAATGAAGAGGTTCTCCAGATGTTCCTCACTAATGAAGAGTTACTCCAGATGATCCTCACTAATGAAGAGTTACTCCAGATGTTCCTCACTAATGAAGAGGTTCTCCAGATGTTCCTCACTAATGAAGAGGTTCTCCAGATGTTCCTCACTAATGAAGAGGTTCTCCAGATGTTCCTCACTAATGAAGAGTTACTCCAGATGTTCCTCACTAATGAAGAGGTTCTCCAGATGTTCCTCACTAATGAAGAGGTTCTCCAGATGTTCCTCACTAATGAAGAGGTTCTCCAGATGTTCCTCACTAATGAAGAGTTACTCCAGATGTTCCTCACTAATGGAGAGGTTCTCCAGATGATCCTCACTAATGAAGAGGTTCTCCAGATGTTCCTCACTAATGAAGAGGTTCTCCAGATGTTCCTCACTAATGAAGAGGTTCTCCAGATGTTCCTCACTAATGAAGAGGTTCTCCAGATGTTCCTCACTAATGAAGAGGTTCTCCAGATGTTCCTCACTAATGAAGAGGTTCTCCAGATGTTCCTCACTAATGAAGAGGTTCTCCAGATGTTCCTCACTAATGAAGAGGTTCTCCAGATGTTCCTCACTAATGAAGAGGTTCTCCAGATGTTCCTCACTAATGAAGAGGTTCTCCAGATGTTCCTCACTAATGAAGAGGTTCTCCAGATGTTCCTCACTAATGAAGAGTTACTCCAGATGTTCCTCACTAATGAAGAGGTTCTCCAGATGTTCCTCACTAATGAAGAGGTTCTCCAGATGTTCCTCACTAATGAAGAGGTTCTCCAGATGTTCCTCACTAATGAAGAGGTTCTCCAGATGTTCCTCACTAATGAAGAGGTACTCCAGATGTTCCTCACTAATGAAGAGGTTCTCCAGATGTTCCTCACTAATGAAGAGGTTCTCCAGATGTTCCTCACTAATGAAGAGGTACTCCAGATGTTCCTCACTAATGAAGAGGTTCTCCAGATGTTCCTCACTAATGAAGAGGTTCTCCAGATGTTCCTCACTAATGAAGAGGTTCTCCAGATGTTCCTCACTAATGAAGAGGTTCTCCAGATGTTCCTCACTAATGAAGAGGTTCTCCAGATGTTCCTCACTAATGAAGAGGTTCTCCAGATGTTCCTCACTAATGAAGAGGTTCTCCAGATGTTCCTCACCAATGAAGAGGTTCTCCAGATGTTCCTCACAATGAAGAGGTTACATGGAGAGGCAGCCCAGATGTTCCTCACTAATGAAGAGGTTCTCCAGATGTTCCTCACTAATGAAGAGGTTCTCCAGATGTTCCTCACTAATGAAGAGGTTCTCCAGATGTTCCTCACTAATGAAGAGGTTCTCCAGATGTTCCTCACTAATGAAGAGTTACTCCAGATGATCCTCACTAATGAAGAGTTACTCCAGATGTTCCTCACTAATGAAGAGGTTCTCCAGATGTTCCTCACTAATGAAGAGGTTCTCCAGATGTTCCTCACTAATGAAGAGGTTCTCCAGATGTTCCTCACTAATGAAGAGTTACTCCAGATGTTCCTCACTAATGAAGAGGTTCTCCAGATGTTCCTCACTAATGAAGAGGTTCTCCAGATGTTCCTCACTAATGAAGAGGTTCTCCAGATGTTCCTCACTAATGAAGAGTTACTCCAGATGTTCCTCACTAATGGAGAGGTTCTCCAGATGATCCTCACTAATGAAGAGGTTCTCCAGATGTTCCTCACTAATGAAGAGGTTCTCCAGATGTTCCTCACTAATGAAGAGGTTCTCCAGATGTTCCTCACTAATGAAGAGGTTCTCCAGATGTTCCTCACTAATGAAGAGGTTCTCCAGATGTTCCTCACTAATGAAGAGGTTCTCCAGATGTTCCTCACTAATGAAGAGGTTCTCCAGATGTTCCTCACTAATGAAGAGGTTCTCCAGATGTTCCTCACTAATGAAGAGGTTCTCCAGATGTTCCTCACTAATGAAGAGGTTCTCCAGATGTTCCTCACTAATGAAGAGTTACTCCAGATGTTCCTCACTAATGAAGAGGTTCTCCAGATGTTCCTCACTAATGAAGAGGTTCTCCAGATGTTCCTCACTAATGAAGAGGTTCTCCAGATGTTCCTCACTAATGAAGAGGTTCTCCAGATGTTCCTCACTAATGAAGAGGTACTCCAGATGTTCCTCACTAATGAAGAGGTTCTCCAGATGTTCCTCACTAATGAAGAGGTTCTCCAGATGTTCCTCACTAATGAAGAGGTACTCCAGATGTTCCTCACTAATGAAGAGGTTCTCCAGATGTTCCTCACTAATGAAGAGGTTCTCCAGATGTTCCTCACTAATGAAGAGGTTCTCCAGATGTTCCTCACTAATGAAGAGGTTCTCCAGATGTTCCTCACTAATGAAGAGGTTCTCCAGATGTTCCTCACTAATGAAGAGGTTCTCCAGATGTTCCTCACTAATGAAGAGGTTCTCCAGATGTTCCTCACCAATGAAGAGGTTCTCCAGATGTTCCTCACCAATGAAGAGGTTACATGGAGAGGCAGCCCAGATGTTCCTCACTAATGAAGAGGTTCTCCAGATGTTCCTCACTAATGAAGAGTTACTCCAGATGTTCCTCACTAATGAAGAGGTTCTCCAGATGTTCCTCACTAATGAAGAGGTTACATGGAGAGGCAGCCCAGATGTTCCTCACCTTGCTCTTGCTGAAGAAGTTCTTCTTCCTGAAGGAGAACAGCACGATGTCCTGGTGTTCCGCGGGGTGTTTGACGGTCAGGTTCTCGGCCCGGTACTGCAGAACCCTGGAGGTCTTGTTGATGATCCAGTACGGGCTGAAGAGTGCCAGCAGCAGGCGGCCTGAGGTTCTGCTCACATGCATGCTCAGGTCCACCGTCATGCTGCTGTCCGAGTCGCAGGCCAGAACCACAGAGAAGAACTCTGGAACTTCCTGGAGGATCCGGATGTGTCCGTGCCAGTCGCGGCCCTGGTACCTCATCAGAACCAGAGACAGGATCTCCCCGGAGACCCGAGCGTTCAGGAGGTCCGCTGTGCTGCCTGCAGGGAGCTCGTAGGAGTCTGCAGAGTTCTGAGGAGAAACCACCGGGTCAGAACCCATCTGAGGGCCTTCAGGGTTCACACAGTCCAGCACTCATAACATCATCTGCTCTTGTTGATGTCTTATACGTGTTGTTAGAGAACCGGGGACCTACGATCTACACTGTAGCTCTGTGCATCCGCCGATACAGCTGTGACTCTTTGAGGCCCTGAGCCTGTTTTCAGGTCTCGGGCTCCAAAATGACGTTCCCAGAACAAATGACCTTATCTTCTAAAAGGGGTAAATTAATAATCTTTGTTCTCAAAGTAACGATGAACCTGTGAGTCAGAATCAATATAGATGTTTTTATCTTAAAGTAAATTCAGATTGAACATGGTAAAAAACTCTTTTAGTCTACCACCCTTGGGTGATGGTAAGGTAGACTAGAAGCTTTAGGAGTCCAAAGTACAACATATAATAAGTACCCTGTCTCAAGATTGATGCGAAACAACTGACCTTTGACCTTTTTAGAGAGGTTGAGCAAAAAAAACGCGAGTTTGTATCATTGAGTGATAATGTCTGTACCCATTGATTCTGTGTCCTCTCACGATCAGATCGATGGGTTGGACGTGCAGAATGGATGAATCATAAGGTTGTCAGTGCAGTCATCTGTTAGCATGTTTCGCTCATTGCTAATTCAGAGGCTCAGCGTTAGCATTGTGTTAAATGAGTTTCTTCCCGTTACATGGATATAAAACATTCATAGTTTATTAAATGAACATGCCCTCAGACACCGTTTCCTGCAAGATGTTGCGGGAGGGCCCCGGAACCGGGTCTCTCGGGCTTAACGGGTTAAATCCCCTATGATTTGAATATCTTTGGAGACTACATTATGTTTACATGCTGTATGTTCTCGAATCCCCCGTCTGGCCCTCACCTCCATCATGTATCGCACACTGAAGGGCAGCAGGTTCCTCAGGGTGGCCCCAGGGTGCAGGTGCAGGATGTAGGCGGGGTCCCAGTCCTCCTCCCCACGGCTACTGATGTGCTGCAGGTCGTCAGGCAGAGCCACGGCCACCACCATCAGAGGCAGGCTGCCGTCCAGAGAGGGGCACTGGAGCAGAGAGGAGACCTCACGGCTGCGGTGGATCTGCTCCTTCCAGCAGACGCAGGAGGAGGAGGGGCCGTACTGAGAGGAGAGGGGGCCGGCGGGGGCCACAAACAGCTGACACCTGGGGGGGGGGAGAACAGCTGTTATCTGGGGGGGGAAGAACAGCTGACACCTGAGAACAGCTGTTATCTGGGGGGGGAGAACAGCTGACACCTGGGGGGGGACAACATCAGCAAAAGAGCTGCCAGAGTTCATATGAGTGAGTGTGTGTGTGTGTGTGTGTGTGTGTGTGTGTGTGTGACTGTGTGTGTGCATTGCACATTCCTATAGTATTACTTTTAATTTAATATACTTTAATATTGTTTTAATATTCTCTGCTTATCTGCATATTGTGTTGCATTGTTGGAGAAGCCGGTGACCTAAGATTTTCAACGTCATCATTACTCCGTAGCTATGTTAGTTTGACAATAGAGAACCTTGCACCTTGTGTGTGTGTGTGTGTGTGTGTGTGTGTGTGTGTGTGTGTGTGTGTGTGTGTGTGAGAGAGAGGTCATGCAATACCTGTATGTCTCCAGGTCGATGTGGAACTCTCTCTCTGGTTCCGCCTGTCCGACGCTCTTCAGGCTCCTGGAGGTGGGGCAGAACTTCAGGACGGTGAACGGCACCGAGAAGTGATTCCTGATCTGAGACAAAAACACACGGGAGACAAATGAACTCAACTGAAAAAAGGTTTCTGGTGTTTCTGAGCTTCGTACCTGCAGTGGCTGTTAGTGCAGGGTCAAGGTTAGGGTTAGGGTCAGGTTAGTTCATGGGGTTAGGGTCAGGTTAGTTCATGGGG
Source organism: Champsocephalus gunnari (assembly GCA_036324595.1). NCBI lineage: Eukaryota > Metazoa > Chordata > Actinopteri > Perciformes > Channichthyidae > Champsocephalus > Champsocephalus gunnari. The sequence goes on along the minus strand of CM070449.1, from coordinate 41,669,299 downwards.
TTAGGGTCAGGGTTAGGGTCAGGTTAGTTCATGGGGTTAGGGTCAGGTTAGTTCATGGGGTTAGGGTCAGGTTAGTTCATGGGGTCAGGGTCAGGTTAGTTCATGGGGTTAGGGTCAGGTTAGTTCATGGGGTCAGGGTCAGGTTAGTTCATGGGGTTAGGGTCAGGTTAGTTCATGGTTAGGGTTAGGGTCAGGTTAGTTCATGGGGTTAGGGTCAGGTTAGTTCATGGGGTTAGGGTCAGGTTAGTTCATAGGGTTAGGGTCAGGTTAGTTCATGGGGTTAGGGTCAGGTTAGTTCATGGGGTTAGGGTCAGGTTAGTTCATGGGTTAGGGTCAGGTTAGTTCATGGGGTTAGGGTCAGGTTAGTTCATGGGGTTAGGGTCAGGTTAGTTCATGGGGTTAGGGTCAGGTTAGTTCATGGGGTTAGGGTCAGGTTAGTTCATGGGGTTAGGGTCAGGTTAGTTCATGGGGTTAGGGTCAGGTTAGTTCATGGTTAGGGTCAGGTTAGTTCATGGGGTTAGGGTCAGGTTAGTTCATGGGGTTAGGGTCAGGTTAGTTCATGGGGTTAGGGTCAGGTTAGTTCATGGGGTTAGGGTCAGGTTAGTTCATGGGGTTAGGGTCAGGTTAGTTCATGGTTAGGGTCAGGTTAGTTCATGGGGTTAGGGTCAGGTTAGTTCATGGGGTTAGGGTCAGGTTAGTTCATGGGGTTAGGGTCAGGTTAGTTCATGGGGTTAGGGTCAGGTTAGTTCATGGGGTTAGGGTCAGGTTAGTTCATGGGGTTAGGGTCAGGTTAGTTCATGGTGTTAGGGTCAGGGTTAGGGTCAGGTTAGTTCATGGGGTTAGGGTCAGGTTAGTTCATGGGGTTAGGGTCAGGGTTAGGGTCAGGTTAGTTCATGGGGTTAGGGTCAGGTTAGTTCATGGGGTCAGGGTTAGGTTAGTTCATGGGGTTAGGGTCAGGTTAGTTCATGGGGTTAGGGTTAGGTTAGTTCATGGTTAGGGTCAGGTTAGTTCATGGGGTTAGGGTCAGGTTAGTTCATGGGGTTAGGGTCAGGTTAGTTCATGGGGTTAGGGTCAGGTTAGTTCATGGGGTTAGGGTCAGGTTAGTTCATGGGGTCAGGGTCAGGTTAGTTCATGGGGTCAGGGTCAGGTTAGTTCATGGGGTTAGGGTCAGGTTAGTTCATGGGGTTAGGGTCAGGTTAGTTCATGGGGTTAGGGTCAGGTTAGTTCATGGGGTTAGGGTCAGGTTAGTTCATGGGGTCAGGGTCAGGTTAGTTCATGGGGTTAGGGTCAGGTTAGTTCATGGGGTTAGGGTCAGGGTCAGGTTAGTTCATGGGGTCAGGGTCAGGGTCAGGTTAGTTCATGGGGTTAGGGTTAGGGTCAGGTTAGTTCATGGGGTTAGGGTCAGGGTCAGGTTAGTTCATGGGGTTAGGGTCAGGTTAGTTCATGGGGTTCATGGTGTTTCGTACCTGCAGTGGCGAGCGGACCGTGATGACCTTGTTCCCGTCGGCGGCGTCGATCTGCAGCAGCACGGACACGACCTCCTGCAGAGAAGGACCGCGGACGTTGTAGAGACGGCGACCCGGTTTGTCCACAGCGATGTTCGAGATCTCGCTGAATCCAGAGGGCACTGCGGGGTCAGAGAGGCCATCTTTAATCTCTATCCACTTCAGTCGGAGCATGAGCAGAGACACACTGACATGAAGACACAAGGACATGAGGACACAAGGACATGAGGACACAAGGACATGAGGACACAAGGACATAAGGACACAAGGACACAAGGACATAAGGACATAAGGACATGAGGACACAAGGACATGAGGACACAAGGACATGAGGACACAAGGACATGAGGACACAAGGACACAAGGATATGAGGAAAGAGACCAGAACATATTTGCAGGATGTGCTTATATCTGCTGGAGATGTGAAGGCAGATATAAAGTGTGTGTGTTTGTGTGAGCATATATGAAGTGTGTGTGTGTGTGTGTGTGTGTGTGTGTGTGTGTGTGTGTGTGAGCATATATGAAGTGTGTGTGTGTGTGCAGATATAAACAGTGTATTCTTTGAGGGGGAGTCTCTGACCGATGGAGAGGCTGTACAGAGAGCTCTCCTGCCTCTGCAGAGCCGACAGCTTCCCCCGGGACGAGGTCCGGATCATGGACAGCTCCAGGTCCAGACTCTGGTCCACCGGCAGCTCCTGGAGCTTCCCCTGGCCTGGGGGGCCCCGGGGCCTCAGGGAGGGGCTGTGCTGCACCATGAGGGGGATCCCCAGGGAGTTATTGAGGGTGAAGGGGGCCTTCTCCTTCAGGGAGGGGTCGAAGGAGGAGGAGGCGCCCTCTGAGAACGCCTGATCACAAACCAGACTGTCAGCTTCAGGATGGGATTTATTAACAAGGAATCTGCTTTGGTGTAAAAGGTCGAAACAAAGACACTGTTTTTTAAAGAACTATTATGAAAAGTATTTTAAAGAGTAATGTAAACATTTTTAAATAAAGACAGTATTTACACAAAATGTAAGAAACTGAGTGATGTTAAATAGAATATGACCAACACTATATTCAAAGTGTCGTGCTGTGCCGGTTCAATGACTCAAGATAACATGTGTTACAAGCCCCCGGTAAATGGGAGAAACCCCCCGGTTAGGGGGACAGAGGAGCATCCCTCTCTCAGCACGGACAGACTGCAATAGATATCGTGTGTGAATTGAAAAGACGATACATTTCCACAAAGGTAGTCCAGATGCCGGAGCACGCATGTGTGAATACATAAAAGAGCAGGAATGCTGTGCAGGGTTGACAGTATTGTGAAGAAGATACGGCTCACACCGCGTACCGTGGTGCAGATGGTTCTGTTTAGGGATGGGTTCGCTCAGGTTTTAACGGTACTACTACTTTTATTGATACCGCTCATCGGTCCGGTCTTTTAACGGTACTCATCGGTCCGGTCTTTTAACGGTACTCATCGGTCCGGTCTTTTAACGGTACTCATCGGTCCGGTCTTTTAACGGTACTCATCGGTTCTTTTGGAGAAGAAAATAAGGTAAACTAACTAAACAAATTGTGAAGAAAACTAACATTGCTTTTTATTTAAATTAAATCAGGGCGGTCAAGTTAACGCGTTAATAACGCGCCAACGCAAAAAATAATTAACGCCACTAATTATTTTAACGTGATTAACGCATGTGTATTTGTGTCCTCGTAGTTTAAAATGCCGTCTCCAAGCTGATGCTGACAGCCCGCTCCTGCTGCCCGCTTGCAGCAGACCACACTTCCACGCTCACCGGCACCGACTGGCCATCGGGAGGACCGGGAGGGTGTGTGTGTGTGTGTGGCGCGAGCGAGCAAGAGAGAATGGGCACACCTTACGTGTATTGTTGTTGTTAGCATCTGGTGCTAGCTAGCTGCGCTAACGGATATAAGGAGCTGTTTCAATGAAAACAGAGGAGCGACATTTCGCCACAACTGCGCCGAGCACTTGACTTGATGCAGGAAGCAGACAGCGGGACATATCTCACACACACACACACACAGCAGACAGCGGGACATATCTCACACACACACAGCGGGACATTGTAGGAGAAGTCAGCACACTCAGCACGGAGAGTGCAACATGACTGCAGGTCCAGGCAGCTCCCGTTCGAGCATATGCCTTGAGTTGCACATAGCTCCAACGATCCATCACACACACACACACACACACACACACACACACACACACACACACACACACACACACACACACACACACACACACACACACACCACACACACACACACACACACACACACACACACACACACACACACACACACACACACACCACACACACACACACACACACACACACACACACACACACACACACACACACACACACACACACACACACACACACACACACACACACACACACACACACACACACACACACACACACACACACACACACACACACACACACACACACACACACACACACACACCCCCCCCTAGCTGAAACTTTAACAAAATAAATAACTCCGTTACCTCTAATCATTAACATTTTTAGATGTCTCCAGAACCGATAAAAAGACCGATAACGTCAGAGCTTAACGGTACCACGTCTTTAGAAATGCAGCCCCGGAGCCCGTTTAATACCGGGGCTCGGTACCCACCCCTAGTTCTATTGGAGCAGGCGGTACCTTGGCCAGGTTCTGCAGGACGCTCAGGCTGCTCTGGGACACCGTGACGTTCAGGTTGTCTTTGGAGGAAACGCTGACGGCCAGGCGAGGTTCGGGCAGGATGACGAAATCGTCTCCGTGGACCGGACTCCTGTCCTGCAGCGGGTTGTTCTTCATCTGCAGGAACATACAACGTTACCCTACAAAGTAATTCACTGTTTGCACGGGTTTCTCTGGACCAGCTGTGAGAGAGTTTGTGAACAGATGTTTTATAAAGCTCAGCTGATATTTAAACTTCGATCCCCAAGACTTTATGAACGAGTTCTCCAGAAGTTTAGATGATGAAGTCTAAAAGGCTTTTATTCTGTTAAACATCAACTCTGACGGCTTATATATATATATATATATATAAAGCCCACTATCACACATTCAAAGTCTCTGTGGACTATACAGTGTGTACAGAATATCAATATGACCCCCTCTGTCCTTGGACATCAGAAAAGAAAACACTCTCAAAGAAACCCCCCGTTAATGGAACACACTCCCAGTTCATGGAACACACTCCCAGTTCATGAGAAACCCCCAGTTCATGAAGAAACTCCCAGTTAATGAGAAACCCCCAGTTCATGAGAAACCCCCAGTTCATGAGAAACCCCCAGTTCATGAGAAACCCCCAGTTCATAAAGAAACTCCCAGTTCATGAGAAACCCCCAGTTCATGAGAAACCCCCAGTCAATGAGAAACTCCCAGTTCATGAAGAAACTCCCAGTCAATGAGAAACCCCCCGTTAATGAGAAACCCCCAGTTAATGAGAAACCCCCAGTCAATGAGAAACCCCCCCCCCAGTTCATGTGAGAAACTTCAGGGAGAGCAACAGAGGAGCATCCCTCTCTCAGGACGGACAGACTGCAATATATATCGTGTGTACATTAAAAAGATAATACATTTACAACAAAGGTAGTCCAGATGCTGGAGCATGCATGTGTCTATACATAACGAGATGTTAATGATGCATTCATATTAAACCCAGTTCCACCTCCAGCTCCAGAGTCCACCTGCGTCTGCCTTTGTCCACGCGCTCGATCAGCGGCTCCCACACTGCGTGGATCTCATTGAAGTAGTTCACCTGCACACAGCACAGCTTTATTAAAGAGTTTATTAAATATATATATATTAGTGATTCACTGATTTCAAGTCTCGTTCTGACCTCCAGCGTCATGTCGGCTCTCAGCTGCAGCAGGGAGGACCAGTTCTTGGCCGAGCCGCTGAAGGAGGACTCGGCGAGCAGAAGGGGGACGGTCCGGTGTCCGAACCCGGACTCCAGAGTCACCTGGATCACCTGTCCAGAGGAAGCACAGCTCTAAAGCTTCACAATATGAGCTGAAAACGGCAGCTCTAACGTTTTCAAGCTGAAGATGACACTTCATCAACAGAACAATATTTCTCGTAAATGTTCTGAATAAAAGCTGCAGCTGGAAACAGACCCTTTGTTTAAAGTTACCATGATAAAAGCTGAGGTCATCATGAACAATAATAATGGTAACGTTTCTGAAGACAGTGTTCAGAATAAGAGCTGAAGACGACTCTGTGTCAACAGGAAACTACTCTTTGTTGGTCTTCAGAATAAGAGCTGAAGACAGCTGTGTGTCAACAGGAAACTACTCTTTGTTGGTCTTCAGAATAAGAGCTGAAGACGACTCTGTGTCAACAGGAAACTACTCTTTGTTGGTCTTCAGAATAAGAGCTGAAGACAGCTGTGTGTCAACAGGAAACTACTCTTTGTTGGTCTTCAGAATAAGAGCTGAAGACAGCTGTGTGTCAACAGGAAACTACTCTTTGTTGGTCTTCAGAATAAGAGCTGAAGACGACTCTGTGTCAACAGGAAACTACTCTTTGTTGGTCTTCAGAATAAGAGCTGAAGACAGCTCTGTGTCAACAGGAAACTACTCTTTGTTGGTCTTCAGAATAAGAGCTGAAGACAGCTGTGTGTCAACAGGAAACTACTCTTTGTTGGTCTTCAGAATAAGAGCTGAAGACAGCTGTGTGTCAACAGGAAACTACTCTTTGTTGGTCTTCAGAATAAGAGCTGAAGACAGCTGCTGTGTCAACAGGAAACTACTCTTTGTTGGTCTTCAGAATAAGAGCTGAAGACAGCTCTGTGTCAACAGGAAACTACTCTTTGTTGGTCTTCAGAATAAGAGCTGAAGACAGCTGTGTGTCAACAGGAAACTACTCTTTGTTGGTCTTCAGAATAAGAGCTGAAGACAGCTGCTGTGTCAACAGGAAACTACTCTTTGTTGGTCTTCAGAATAAGAGCTGAAGACAGCTCTGTGTCAACAGGAAACTACTCTTTGTTGGTCTTCAGAATAAGAGCTGAAGACAGCGCTGTGTCAACAGGAAACTACTCTTTGTTGGTCTTCAGAATAAGAGCTGAAGACAGCTCTGTGTCAACAGGAAACTACTCTTTGTTGGTCTTCAGAATAAGAGCTGAAGACGACTCTTTGTCAACAGGAAACTACTCTTTGTTGGTCTTCAGAATAAGAGCTGAAGACGACTCTTTGTCAACAGGAAACTACTCTTTGTTGTTCTTCAGAATAAGAGCTGAAGACAGCTGTGTGTCAACAGGAAACTACTCTTTGTTGGTCTTCAGAATAAGAGCTGAAGACAGCTCTGTGTCAACAGGAAACTACTCTTTGTTGACCTTCAGAATAAGAGCTGAAGACGACTCTTTGTCAACAGGAAACTACTCTTTGTTGGTCTTCAGAATAAGAGCTGAAGACAGCTCTGTGTCAACAGGAAACTACTCTTTGTTGGTCTTCAGAATAAGAGCTGAAGACAGCGCTGTGTCAACAAGAAACTACTCTTTGTTGGTCTTCAGAATAAGAGCTGAAGACGACTCTTTGTCAACAGGAAACTACTCTTTGTTGGTCTTCAGAATAAGAGCTGAAGACAGCTGTGTGTCAACAGGAAACTACTCTTTGTTGGTCTTCAGAATAAGAGCTGAAGACAGCGCTGTGTCAACAAGAAACTACTCTTTGTTGGTCTTCAGAATAAGAGCTGAAGACAGCTCTGTGTCAACAGGAAACTACTCTTTGTTGACCTTCAGAATAAGAGCTGAAGACGACTCTTTGTCAACAGGAAACTACTCTTTGTTGGTCTTCAGAATAAGAGCTGAAGACAGCTGTGTGTCAACAGGAAACTACTCTTTGTTGACCTTCAGAATAAGAGCTGAAGACAGCTCTGTGTCAACAGGAAACTACTCTTTGTTGGTCTTCAGAATAAGAGCTTACGACAGCTCTGTGTCAACAGGAAACTACTCTTTGTTGGTCTTCAGAATAAGAGCTGAAGACAGCTGTGTGTCAACAGGAAACTACTCTTTGTTGGTCTTCAGAATAAGAGCTGAAGACAGCTCTGTGTCAACAGGAAACTACTCTTTGTTGGTCTTCAGAATAAGAGCTGAAGACAGCTGTGTGTCAACAGGAAACTACTCTTTGTTGGTCTTCAGAATAAGAGCTGAAGACAGCTGTGTGTCAACAGGAAACTACTCTTTGTTGGTCTTCAGAATAAGAGCTGAAGACAGCTCTGTGTCAACAGGAAACTACTCTTTGTTGGTCTTCAGAATAAGAGCTGAAGACAGCTGTGTGTCAACAGGAAACTACTCTTTGTTGGTCTTCAGAATAAGAGCTGAAGACAGCTGTGTGTCAACAGGAAACTACTCTTTGTTGACCTTCAGAATAAGAGCTCACCTTGACCTCGGCGCTGAAGCTCTCTCCCTGCCGGCCCTGGTCCAGATCCCTGAGGCTCTCCGTGGCCTCGCTGGCCGAGTCCACTCCCAGGAACCAGAAGTTACAGCCGTAGATGTTCCGGACCGACCAAAGGTCCCCGACCTCCTGCGGCCCTGAGCCGTCATCATCAACATGCCGGCGCGTTGTCATGGCCGCCGTGATCGTCATCACCGTGTTCAGGATGAACGGGGAGATCTGCAGGAAGAGGGTATCATGTGACCTGTGGCTATCATGTGACCTGTGGCTATCATGTGACCTGTGGCTATCATGTGACCTGTGGCTTATCATGTGACCTGTGGCTATCATGTGACCTGTGGCTATCATGTGACCTGTGGCTTATCATGTGACCTGTGGCTATCATGTGACCTGTGGCTTATCATGTGACCTGTGGCTATCATGTGACCTGTCTGGGTTTATAAACACATTGTAATGTTGTGAACGATGTACCTTCAGGACGACTTCCTCCACCGTCACACAGCCGCTCAGCGGTTGGTTGGGCACTGTTTTGGTCTCCAAGGCGACCGAGCAGGGTCTCAATACCTATTGGACAGAAATCTGCAGGTGAGTCGGGCTCTGATTCAACCCCCCTGTCGGGTCATACCTGACCGAGGTACTACTTTCACCAGAAGTATTTTGTTTTACTTTTGATATCTCAAGGCTTCACGATTTTCTCCACAGTAGACTTTTGAACATATAAATTGCTGATCATCACTTTCATTGTATCTCTTGTTGTGTCACTTTGTAACACCAACGACTCGATAGGAAATGACTTGTCACCCTATATTCTGTTGATCCATCAGATAGTACACACAAACAAATCAAAATGTTGATTCTGGAAAACATTTCAGCGCCTATTCTTTGTATATTCATGTCAACCAGTGAGACATTGGTTATAGCTTAAAGGGTGTAGCAGTGAGACACATCAGGGGCAGCCATTCAAATCTGGCAATATAGAAGACTCATCCTACTGGTGACATACATGTGGGGTCATGTGATGGTGGGGGTCGTGTGATGGTGGGGGTCGTGTGATGGTGGGGGTCGTGTGATGGTTGGGGTTATTTGATGGTGGGGGTCATGTGATGGTGGGGGTCATGTGATGGTGGAGGTCATGTGATGGTGGGGGTCATGTGATGGTTGGGGTCATGTGATGGTGGGGGTCATGTGATGGTGGAGGTCATGTGATGGTGGGGGTCATGTGATGGTTGGGGTCATGTGATGGTGGAGGTCATGTGATGGTGGGGGTCATGTGATGGTGGGGGTCATGTGATGGTGGGGGTCATGTGATGGTTGGGGTCATGTGATGGTTGGGGTCGTGTGATGGTGGGGGTCATGTGATGGTGGGGGTCATGTGATGGTGGGGGTCATGTGATGGTGGGGGTCATGTGATGGTGGAGGTCATGTGATGGTGGGGGTCATGTGATGGTGCGGGTCATGTGATGGTGGAGGTCATGTGATGGTGGGGGTCATGTGATGGTGGAGGTCATGTGATGGTGGAGGTCATGTGATGGTGGGGGTCATGTGATGGTTGGGGGTCATGTGATGGTGGGGGTCATGTGATGGTGCGGGTCATGTGATGGTGGAGGTCATGTGATGGTGGGGGTCATGTGATGGTGGGGGTCATGTGATGGTGGAGGTCATGTGATGGTGGGGGTCATGTGATGGTTGGGGGTCATGTGATGGTGGGGGTCATGTGATGGTGGGGGTCATGTGATGGTTGGGGTCATGTGATGGTTGGGGTCATGTGATGGTGGGGGTCATGTGATGGTGGGGGTCATGTGATGGTGGGGGTCATGTGATGGTGGGGGGTCATGTGATGGTGGGGGGTCATGTGATGGTGGGGGTCATGTGATGGTGGGGGTCATGTGATGGTGGGGGTCATGTGATGGTGGAGGTCATGTGATGGTGGAGGTCTTGTGATGGTGGAGGTCATGTGATGGTGGAGGTCATGTGATGGTGGGGGTCATGTGATGGTGGGGGTCATGTGATGGTGGGGGTCATGTGATGGTGGGGGTCATGTGATGGTTGGGGTCATGTGATGGTGGGGGTCATGTGATGGTGGGGGTCATGTGATCTCACGGTGGTGACGGCGGCGTCCTCCTGGTCCCTGATGAAGGGGCAGGCCAGCACTCGGAGCTCCCTCAGATTGGCCCTCATGTCTTGCCGTCCGTCCTCCTCCAGCTGCATACTGAAGTCGCACTGGAACGACGCCACGAGGGCGGGGGCGTCGGCCTTCATCAGGCTGGCAACGAATACCACCTCCGGGTCCAGAACCACCGCCCGAAGACGAGTCCTGACCGGAGAGGCTGACCAGAATAAATCTTCGTTATGTTAAGATTAAAGGACCGGAGAGGCTGACCAGAATAAATCTTCGTTATGTTAAGATTAAAGGACCGGAGAGGCTGACCAGAATAAATCTTCGTTATGTTAAGATTAAAGGACCGGAGAGGCTGACCAGAATAAATCTTCGTTATGTTAAGATTAAAGCTCTCCATCAATTAGACACTAGGAAATGATTGTGATTTTCTGGTGAAACTTTTTTACTCAGAACAAGTTGAGAGCAAGAAGAAAAGAAGAGCATAAAGCTGCATCCTCTCTGATATCCAGCAGGGGGCGACTCCTGAAGGAAGTCTCGATTCTATGAGTTAGGGTGATTCTATGTTCCTCCTTGTCTCTTGATTTATGATCTCAGATTGTATAGAAGTCCATGAGAAGGCTTTACCAGTGTTGGTGTCGGCTCGAGGCTTGGCGGTCTGTCTGAGGGGCAATCTGTTGCTGGTTGCAGTGTTTGGTGTCTGAGGAAGCGCCTGCAGGAAGAAGTCGGCGACGGCCATCAGAAACTCAACGCTGGCACACAGGTAGAGTCTCTGCAGGACGAACACCACCTCCCGCTCTGCGGCGCTCTGCCGGTACGTCACATCGATCATCGCCTCAGCGCTGTCCTCGTCTCTGCGGCCCACCATCCTGCCGGCGGGAGGGAAGTGATTTTATAACTAGCTGGTCTGAAACCAACCGTCAGGACTTTCACTGCACCTCTGATGTGCAATATACATGTACAATGATATGCCTCTTTATAGATATTAGTCCACCTGGACGGTCACATGGTTCATTTCTCTTTGTGTCATTTATAATATGTGATGCTTGCCTGTTTTTCAAAATCAAGTCAAAGTCAACTTTATTGTTAATATCTCTGATTGTGTTACAAACAGGGACACCAGGAGTCCCAATAGATTAACAATAAATATATGTTTATATGCAAACATACACAAAATAAAGACACAGAGTTTAAATAAAACATATAAAAGAACCATATACAAATAGTGTGGTTACTTTGCTGTAACAAGGGACACGTCCGCTCTATGGGACTGATGCAGGTCTTCTGATAACAAGGTACACGTCCGCTCTATGGGACTGATGCAGGTCTTCTGATAACAAGGGACACGTCCGCTCTATGGGACTGATGCAGGTCTTCTGATAACAAGGTACACGTCCGCTCTATGGGACTGATGCAGGTCTTCTGATAACAAGGTACACGTCCGCTCTATGGGACTGATGCAGGTCTTCTGATAACAAGGTACACGTCCGCTCTATGGGACTGATGCAGGTCTTCTGATAACAAGGTACACGTCCGCTCTATGGGACTGATGCAGGTCTTCTGATAACAAGGTACACGTCCGCTCTATGGGACTGATGCAGGTCTTCTGATAACAAGGTACACGTCCGCTCTATGGGACTGATGCAGGTCTTCTGATAACAAGGTACACGTCCGCTCTATGGGACTGATGCAGGTCTTCTGATAACAAGGTACACGTCCGCTCTATGGGACTGATGCAGGTCTTCTGATAACAAGGGACACGTCCGCTCTATGGGACTGATGCAGGTCTTCTGATAACAAGGTACACGTCCGCTCTATGGGACTGATGCAGGTCTTCTGATAACAAGGGACACGTCCGCTCTATGGGACTGATGCAGGTCTTCTGATAACAAGGTACACGTCCGCTCTATGGGACTGATGCAGGTCTTCTGATAACAAGGTACACGTCCGCTCTATGGGACTGATGCAGGTCTTCTGATAACAAGGTACACGTCCGCTCTATGGGACTGATGCAGGTCTTCTGATAACAAGGTACACGTCCGCTCTATGGGACTGATGCAGGTCTTCTGATAACAAGGTACACGTCCGCTCTATGGGACTGATGCAGGTCTTCTGATAACAAGGTACACGTCCGCTCTATGGGACTGATGCAGGTCTTCTGATAACAAGGTACACGTCCGCTCTATGGGACTGATGCAGGTCTTCTGATAACAAGGGACACGTCCGCTCTATGGGACTGATGCAGGTCTTCTGATAACAAGGTACACGTCCGCTCTATGGGACTGATGCAGGTCTTCTGATAACAAGGGACACGTCCGCTCTATGGGACTGATGCAGGTCTTCTGATAACAAGGTGTTCAGTACCAACGTGCAGGACTTTCACTGCACTGTTTCCTGCCGAGTCATGTTACCGTGATGATGCTCTCTCCATGCCGGTCCTCAGGTCGTCCAGGGTGCAGCCGCTCAGCACCGCCGTCACCTCCAGGCCGTCGCTGCTCCGGATCCTCCCCGAGACCCGCAGCTGGTGCAGGGCCAGCTCGCCCAGCCGGAGCTCCTGCTGGTGCTGCAGGGCCAGCGGCTGCAGAGCAGAACCACGATTAGAATCAAGACCCAGAAACAGAGAGAAGATCCTGAACCAAAATCAGTCTCAGGTCAAACAACCAGACAAAGGAACCATAACCAGAATCAGTCTCCGGTCCAACAACCAGACAAAGGAACCAGAATCAGTCTCCGGTCCAACAACCAGACAAAGGAACCAGAATCAGACTCCGGTCCAACAACCAGACAAAGGAACCAGAGCCTCTGCTGCAGTTTGAGGACTGACCTGTTTCGGGTCGTTGCTGTACAGGACCAGACCCAGAGTCTCGATGTTCAGGTTGAACCTGAGGTTCTCCAGATCCTCCTGGTCTTCCCCACCAGTCTCAGCCACTGGCTCAGCTGAAAGCAGACCAAACAGAACCATCAACACCTGGACTGGCTGCAGAACTCAGCTCGTCACATTTAAATGATGAAGTCCTTCTGACCTGCGGGGGGGGCCTGCTCCCAGCTGCCCGACGGCCTCCGGTCGAGGGTCGGTGTTCTCCGGACAACCGGCCTCTCCCAGGTTCTCCGTCAGGATCCTCAGTAGAACCTTCAGGTCCTCCTGACTCAGCTCCACCTACAGGTACGGTATTAGCCTAGCTTAGCACAAACACTGGAAGCAGGGGGAAACTGCTAGCCCAGCATGTAGAGCCAGTTCTCCCCTAACTACAGACACACATGAGGTCTATCTGAAACAGTATTCACATGGCCCCAAACACACAGGCGTAAAGTTCTGAAGCTAGAACAGCTACAGGACGACAGGATCAGATTGTATGAGGACGGGTTCAGAGACAAGAGCAGGCGGGTTAGAAACGAGTGTGTTAGAGTGTGTGTTGTATTTTATTATCAGGACCTTCATGGGCTTGAGGTCTCCATCCACCTCCACTGCCACCATCTTTTTGTACCAGGTCGCCGACAGGTTCCTCCGGACCATCAGCTGCAGGTTCACCGGCTCCAGCAGCTCAATGCCAGGCCCCCCCCCCGCCGCCGGGTCCGAGTCTGGGTCCAAACAGGTCCTGATGAACGAGTCGTGTTAGACGTGTTTATCTCTGCTAGCTGAGTCATGCTAGCTGAGTCATGCTAGCTGAGTCGTGTTAGACGTGTTTATCTCTGCTAGCTGAGTCATGCTAGCTGAGTCATGCTAGCTGAGTCATGCTAGATGTGTTTATCTCTGCTAGCTGAGTCATGCTAGCTGAGTCATGCTAGACGTGTTTATCTCTACTAGCTGAGTCATGCTAGCTGAGTCATGCTAGCTGAGTCATGCTAGACGTGTTTATCTCTACTAGCTGAGTCATGCTAGCTGAGTCATGCTAGACGTGTTTATCTCTGCTAGCTGAGTCATGCTAGCTGAGTCATGCTAGACGTGTTTATCTCTACTAGCTGAGTCATGCTAGCTGAGTCATGCTAGCTGAGTCATGCTAGACCCACCGGGACAGTTTGAGCTGCGTCAGCTGGACCTCCATCTTCTCCAGCACGGCGGGCAGCGGGCAGCCGTCGGCGGGCATTAGCGAGAAGCTGTTCCCCACCGTGATCAGACCCAGGTCCATCACCAGTGCATGCTGGGAGCTGGAGTTCTGGGGCACGATGATGAGCGGCGCCTTCAGCTTGATGTCCATGGACAGACGGAAACTCTTCTGGGCAAAGTCCTTCACGCTGAGTGCCGCCTGAGCCGCCGCCTGAGCCGTGGCGGCGCTCAGAGCCGCTTTAGCCGCCTGGAAGTTGTTGGAGAACTTCTGAAAGGCAATAACATAGTTCTTGAAGCATAACTGGTGTTAGAAAGCCAATAGGGTCTTAGACAGGATGCCTCTGCGACTATGAACAGTCAGAAAATCAACACGCACTTATGATCGGATATCGGAGAGAAAACAGTAAACACATGCTTTAATCTTTGAGTAAAAGATTCATAGCCATACGTCATGTTACAGGCAGCTTGTAACACGCAGATGACAGTTCACCGGTCCTAACTTAAAGGGCCGAACGACGCCTATATGGGACATCACTAGAATTCAGCGAGTCAACATCAATCAAAACAATAATAAACATCAACACATGGAAATCCATGCTCTGCGTAATAAAATCACACTTACAAACATTCAGAACATTTCATTATAAATATAAATAAGGTAAATATGCAAGATGTCTCTAACAGTAGGGGTCTGGACTCTGTAAAGACCGGGTTCCTCTGAGACCCTCAGGACTCACCAGCAGGGACATGATGAACTTGTGCAGGTAGACCATCTGAATGCAGCCCACGCTCAGTTTCAGTCGGCCATCTGTCTTCGAGGTGTCGGCGTACCCCGGACCCTCAGTGGCGTTTGGTGTCAGGCTCAAAGAGAAGCTGAAGACCTCGTCCCCCACGATGGAGATCGCCTGAGAACAGAACATCAGAAGATGGGCTCAAGACAAAGGGTTTTCTGCGGTCCTGGTTTGGCAGGAACAGGGACTGACCTTCTTGTGGAAGCTGTTTGGGTCCACGTTGAGGACGATGAAGTCCTTCAGCCTGGCGGAGATATGAGTCTGGGGTCCCTGCATCAGCAGAGAGCCATTCAGACCTGGAAGAGAGAGAGACAGATTCAGGGTCTGGGCAGACCTGTGGAGGATCCAGCAGATTATAATAATGAATCATCCAATGGGTCGAGACCTTGGATCTTAATGTGGGCCATGTCGCAGCTCTGGTCGCACACCAGCACATTAAAAGCTCCCAGCGTCATCGTGACCTTCAGGTCGATGATGTCACTTCCTGCCGGTGACACCAGGGTGGCTGAGGGGGAAGCAGACAGGTCAGTGTTAATATACACATAGAAGGGTATCACAGGGAAGACCTTCAGCTGGGACCCTGAACAGATCACGTCATGAGCATATGTGTATACCACATCGTACGGTGTGCTTGGGTGTCATCTAATTCTCTCTCCAGCGCAGGTTAGCTCTGAGTGCTAGCATGCTAATGCGCCCTCATGTCTCCTGTTATACTGTCTCTCTCCAGCGCAGGTTAGCTCTGAGTGCTAGCATGCTAATGCGCCCTCATGTCTCCTGTTATACTGTCTCTCTCCAGCACAGGTTAGCTCTGAGTGCTAGCATGCTAATGCGCCCTCATGTCTCCTGTTATACTGTCTCTCTCCAGCGCAGGTTAGCTCTGAGTGCTAGCATGCTAATGCTAACACAGACCATATCACTCCCAGAACACGTCTCATTGTTTCTGACAGCAACGCTTCTGATTGGCCCGTGGGGGTAAAGCCCGCCCACATTTTAGTAATGTCGTCATGACGCAGCAAATCTGGATCAGCTCCGTTGGTCCCTGTTTTTAGAGATGTGGGTACGGAGGAGAAGAGAGAGGCACTTTGTGAGTCTCCTGACACACCGGGGACACACCGGGGACACACCGGGGACACACCGGGGACACACCGGGAACACACCGGGGACACATGGTGATGTAGAGGAGACATCACTTAGTGAGTCTCCTGACACACGGGGACACACGGGGACACATGGTGATGTAGAGGACATCACTTAGTGAGTCTCCTGACACACCGGGGACACATGGTGATGTATAGGAGACATCACTTAGTGACACACCGGGGACACACGGGGACACACGGGGACGTGGAGAGACATCAGAAAGTGCATGCTGCATGATGGGAGATCTTTAAATAAAATCTATTATTATGGAGACGTTTTGACGTGCACTGACTGGACTTGGCGGACGGCGTCTTGTCGTCCGTCTTCATCCGGATGTCTCTCTCCGGAGACGACTTCCTGCCGGAGGACAGCGTCGCTGAAAGGAAGTCAATGGCTGACAGCAGAGCCTCGGAGTGGAGCATCAGGTCCAGAGAACTGAAGACCACCTGGAGACAAGAGTCTGTTACAGAACAGCTGGAGACCACCAGAGACCACTTCCTGTTACACAACTACAGACTTCCTGTTACCCAACTAAAGACTTCCTGTAACCCAACTACAGACTTCCTGTTACCCAACTAAAGACTTCCTGTAACCCAACTACAGACTTCCTGTTACCCAACTAAAGACTTCCTGTAACCCAACTACAGACTTCCTGTTACCCAACTAAAGACTTCCTGTAACCCAACTACAGACTTCCTGTTACCCAACTAAAGACTTCCTGTAACCCAACTAAAGACTTCCTGTTACCCAACTAAAGACTTCCTGTTACCCAACTAAAGACTTCCTGTAACCCAACTAAAGACTTCCTGTAACCCAACTACAGACTTCCTGTTACCCAACTAAAGACTTCCTGTAACCCAACTAAAGACTTCCTGTAACCCAACTACAGACTTCCTGTTACCCAACTACAGACTTCCTGTAACCCAACTAAAGACTTCCTGTAACCCAACTACAGACTTCCTGTTACCCAACTAAAGACTTCCTGTAACCCAACTAAAGACTTCCTGTAACCCAACTAAAGACTTCCTGTAACCCAACTACAGACTTCCTGTTACCCAACTAAAGACTTCCTGTTACCCAACTAAAGACTTCCTGTAACCCAACTAAAGACTTCCTGTTACCCAACTAAAGACTTCCTGTAACCCAACTAAAGACTTCCTGTAACCCAACTAAAGACTTCCTGTTACCCAACTAAAGACTTCCTGTAACCCAACTAAAGACTTCCTGTTACCCAACTAAAGACTTCCTGTAACCCAACTAAAGACTTCCTGTAACCCAACTAAAGACTTCCTGTAACCCAACTAAAGACTTCCTGTAACCCAACTAAAGACTTCCTGTTACCCAACTACAGACTTCCTGTAACCCAACTACAGACTTCCTGTTACCCAACTAAAGACTTCCTGTTACCCAACTACAGACTTCCTGTTACCCAACTAAAGACTTCCTGTTTCTTCAGTGATTTCCGGAGGCTTCTTTTGGGATCAGGACGGGATCTCGTTTGGACTCACGTTGATCATCTGCTCCGTGTTTTTGTAAACGCTGGAGAAGTTCGGTCCGGAGCGGTCCGCCTGAGGAAGAAACAAGAAGTAGATCTCTTAGTATGAGTCAGCAGGTAATCAGATTACAGTCAGTCAGCTGGTAATCAGATTACAGTCAGTCAGCAGGTAATCAGATTACAGGGAGTCAGCAGGTAATCAGATTACAGTCAGTCAGCTGGTAATCAGATTACAGTCAGTCAGCAGGTAATCAGATTACAGGGAGTCAGCAGGTAATCAGATTACAGGGAGTCAGCAGGTAATCAGATTACAGTCAGTCAGCTGGTAATCAGATTACAGTCAGTCAGCAGTTAATCAGATTACAGGGAGTCAGCAGGTAATCAGATTACAGGGAGTCAGCAGGTAATCAGATTACAGTCAGTCAGCAGGTAATCAGATTACAGGGAGTCAGCAGGTAATCAGATTACAGTCAGTCAGCAGGTAATCAGATTACAGGGAGTCAGCAGGTAATCAGATTACAGGGAGTCAGCAGGTAATCAGATTACAGTCAGTCAGCTGGTAATCAGATTACAGTCAGTCAGCAGGTAATCAGATTACAGTCAGTCAGCAGGTAATCAGATTACAGGGAGTCAGCAGGTAATCAGATTACAGTCAGTCAGCTGGTAATCAGATTACAGGGAGTCAGCAGGTAATCAGATTACAGTCAGTCAGCAGGTAATCAGATTACAGGGAGTCAGCAGGTAATCAGATTACAGGGAGTCAGCAGGTAATCAGATTACAGGGAGTCAGCAGGTAATCAGATTACAGGGAGTCAGCAGGTAATCAGATTACAGGGAGTCAGCAGGTAATCAGATTACAGGGAGTCAGCAGGTAATCAGATTACAGTCAGTCAGCAGGTAATCAGATTACAGTCAGTCAGCAGGTAATCAGATTACAGGGAGTCAGCAGGTAATCAGATTACAGGGAGTCAGCTGGTAATCAGATTACAGTCAGTCAGCAGGTAATCAGATTACAGTCAGTCAGCAGGTAATCAGATTACAGGGAGTCAGCAGGTAATCAGATTACAGGGAGTCAGCAGGTAATCAGATTACAGGGAGTCAGCAGGTAATCAGATTACAGGGAGTCAGCAGGTAATCAGATTACAGGGAGTCAGCAGGTAATCAGATTACAGTCAGTCAGCAGGTAATCAGATTACAGGGAGTCAGCAGGTAATCAGATTACAGGGAGTCAGCAGGTAATCAGATTACAGGGAGTCAGCAGGTAATCAGATTACAGGGAGTCAGCAGGTAATCAGATTACAGTCAGTCAGCAGGTAATCAGATTACAGGGAGTCAGCAGGTAATCAGATTACAGGGAGTCAGCAGGTAATCAGATTACAGGGAGTCAGCAGGTAATCAGATTACAGGGAGTCAGCAGGTAATCAGATTACAGGGAGTCAGCAGGTAATCAGATTACAGTCAGTCAGCAGGTAATCAGATTACAGGGAGTCAGCAGGTAATCAGATTACAGGGAGTCAGCAGGTAATCAGAGTACAGGGAGTCAGCAGGTAATCAGATTACAGGGAGTCAGCAGGTAATCAGATTACAGGGAGTCAGCAGGTAATCAGATTACAGGGAGTCAGCAGGTAATCCGATTACAGGGAGTCAGCAGGTAATCCGATTACAGTCAGTCAGCAGGTAATCAGATTACAGGGAGTCAGCAGGTAATCAGATTACAGGGAGTCAGCAGGTAATCAGATTACAGTCAGTCAGCAGTTAATCAGATTACAGGGAGTCAGCAGGTAATCAGATTACAGTCAGTCAGCAGGTAATCAGATTACAGGGAGTCAGCAGGTAATCAGAGTACAGGGAGTCAGCAGGTAATCAGATTACAGGGAGTCAGCAGGTAATCAGATTACAGGGAGTCAGCAGGTAATCAGATTACAGGGAGTCAGCAGGTAATCAGATTACAGTCAGTCAGCAGGTAATCAGATTACAGGGAGTCAGCAGGTAATCAGATGCAGGTAATCAGATTACAGGGAGTCAGCAGGTAATCAGATTACAGTCAGTCAGCAGGTAATCAGATTACAGTCAGTCAGCAGGTAATCAGATTACAGTCAGTCAGCAGGTAATCAG
>CM070449.1:41624673-41644673 GCA_036324595.1 Champsocephalus gunnari | reverse complement strand
CAGATCAGAGAGGGTTTGCTGTTGAAATGGTTACACATTATTCTGGTTTTAGTTTATGAAACAAACAAGGGTGAGAGAGTAGAGAACATATCTCAGGGGGGAAGTGATGTCACACAGGAAGTGATGTCACACAGGCAGAGGTCATGTGACCGCGGGGAGGGTGTTAGTGATGGAGCAGCATAGCAGTGATGGTGTAGGGCATGTGGGAAACGGTCCATGGGAGCGCTTGATTTATCCTTCTGACAGCACGCGCAGAGTTAACGCCAAATTAAGGTGGACTGAAGGTGGTTATTTAAGGTGGACTGAAGGTGGTTATTTAAGGTGGACTGAAGGTGGTGTTTAAGGTGGACTGAAGGTATTTAAGGTGGACTGAAAGTGGTTATTTAAGGTGGACTGAAGCTGTTTAAGGTGGACTGGAGGTGGTGTTTCAGGCGGATCGAAATTGGTTAGTTAAGGTGGACTGAAGGTGTTTAAGGTGGACTGGAGGTGGTGAAGCTGAAGCAGGATGGAGGTCAGGGCTGAATGCTGGATCTGTACCTCGTCAGCAGACGTAGACTGAAAGCTAAAAGAAGTCTGAAAGAACAAAAACACAATAACAAGACGAGAAACATGAGACACAAGAAGAAACACATGCAACAGGAAACAGGAAACAGGAAACAGGAAACACCACAGATCAACGTGCACTTTAAAGATTTAAAGTAGCTGTTCACGTTATCTGTGGACGCCTGCCAGCACACCAGCTGCTCATAGACGAAACCCCCAGAGAGGTTTAGACTGGAGAGTCTTGATCACAAAGGACCTCTAGAAGTGAGCAGACCCTGACCCTGCATCACTGCAGATCCTCCACAACAGGACCCTGAAGGGAACAGGATCCTGAAGGGAACTGGTCCCTGAACCAGACCAGGGACCGTACACTGCATGGAGTCAGGCATCACCGCAGATCCTCCACAACAGGACCCTGAAGGGAACTGGTCCCTGAACCAGACCAGGGACCGTACACTGCATGGAGTCAGGCATCACCGCAGATCCTCCACAACAGGACCCTGAAGGGAACTGGTCCCTGAACCAGACCCTGACCCTGCACTGCATGGAGTCAGGCATCACTGCAGATACTCCACAACAGGACCCTGAAGGGAACTGGTCCCTGAACCAGACCCTGACCCTGCACTGCATGGAGTCAGGCATCACTGCAGATCCTCCACAACAGGACCCTGAAGGGAACTGGTCCCTGAACCAGACCCTGACCCTGCACTGCATGGAGTCAGGCATCACTGCAGATCCTCCACAACAGGACCCTGAAGGGAACTGGTCCCTGAACCAGACCAGGGACCCTGCACTGCATGGAGTCAGGCATCACTGCAGATCCTCCACAACAGGACCCTGAAGGGAACTGGTCCCTGAACCAGACCAGGGACCCTAAACTGCATGGAGTCAGGCATCACTGCAGATCCTCCACAACAGGATCCTGAAGGGAACTGGTCCCTGAACCAGACCAGGGACCCTAAACTGCATGGAGTCAGGCATCACTGCAGATCCTCCACAACAGGATCCTGAAGGGAACTGGTCCCTGAACCAGACCAGGGACCCTAAACTGCATGGAGTCAGGCATCACTGCAGATCCTCCACAACAGGATCCTGAAGGGAACTGGTCCCTGAACCAGACCCTGACCCTGCACTGCATGGAGTCAGGCATCACTGCAGATCCTCCACAACAGGACCCTGAAGGGAACTGGTCCCTGAACCAGACCAGGGACCCTGCACTGCATGGAGTCAGGCATCACTGCAGATCCTCCACAACAGGACCCTGAAGGGAACTGGTCCCTGAACCAGACCAGGGACCGTACACTGCATGGAGTCAGGCATCACTGCAGATCCTCCACAACAGGACCCTGAAGGGAACTGGTCCCTGAACCAGACCAGGGACCCTGCACTGCATGGAGTCAGGCATCACTGCAGATCCTCCACAACAGGACCCTGAACGGGAACTGGTCCCTGAACCAGACTAGGGACCGTACACTGCATGGAGTCAGGCATCACCGCAGATCCTCCACAACAGGACCCTGAAGGGAACTGGTCCCTGAACCAGACCAGGGACCGTACACTGCATGGAGTCAGGCATCACTGCAGATCCTCCACAACAGGACCCTGAAGGGAACTGGTCCCTGAACCAGACCAGGGACCCTAAACTGCATGGAGTCAGGCATCACTGCAGATCCTCCACAACAGGACCCTGAAGGGAACTGGTCCCTGAACCAGACCAGGGACCGTACACTGCGTGGAGTCAGGCATCACTGCAGATCCTCCACAACAGGACCCTGAAGGGAACAGGACCCTGAAGGGAACTGGTCCCTGAACCAGACCAGGGACCCTAAACTGCATGGAGTCAGGCATCACTGCAGATCCTCCACAACAGGACCCTGAAGGGAACTGGTCCCTGAACCAGACCAGGGACCCTAAACTGCATGGAGTCAGGCATCACTGCAGATCCTCCACAACAGGATCTTGAAGGGAACTGGTCCCTGAACCAGACCAGGGACCCTAAACTGCATGGAGTCAGGCATCACTGCAGATCCTCCACAACAGGACCCTGAAGGGAACTGGTCCCTGAACCAGACCAGGGACCCTAAACTGCATGGAGTCAGGCATCACTGCAGATCCTCCACAACAGGACCCTGAAGGGAACTGGTCCCTGAACCAGACCAGGGACCCTAAACTGCATGGATCCACTTTAAGAAGGCCTAGGACTCAAAGGAAGCCTGGTACCTGGTTCACCTCAGGACCTCTGGAAACAGCTGAGACCCTTCAGGACTCTCACACGGCATAACGTTTTAAATACAACATTAAATAGATATCAGAGAGTATATATACTATTACAGAGTATATATATATATATATATGATATCAGAGAGTATATATATATATAATATTACAGAGTATATATATGATATCAGAGAGTATATATATATATATATAATATTACAGAGTATATATATGATATCAGAGAGTATATATATATATATAATATTACAGAGTATATATATAATATTACAGAGTATATATATATATGATATCAGAGAGTATATATATATCATATCACAGAGTATATATATATATGATATCAGAGTATATATATATATATATATATATATATAATATTACAGAGTATATACAGTGGGGCAAAAAAGTATTTAATCAGCCACCAAGTTCTCCCACTTAAAAAGATGAGGCCTGGAATGTTCCTCCTGGTTCACTTCAACGATGAGAGACAGAGGGGGGGAAGAATCCAGGAAATCACATTGTCTGATTTGTAATGAATTTATTTGCAAATGATGGTGGAAAATAAGTATTTGGTCAATAACAAAAGTTAATCTCAATCCTTTGTTGGCAATGACAGAGGTCAAAGGTCTTCTGTAGGTCTTCTGTAGGTCTTCACAAGGTGTTCACTGTTGCTGGTACTTTGGCCCGTTCCTCCATGCAGACCTCCTCTAGAGCAGTGATGCTTTGGGGCTGTTGCTGGGCAACACGGACCAGGACGACTGATCCGTGGAGAGCAAAGAATGAATGGGGCCATGTATCGTGAGACTTTGAGCGACAACCTCCTTCCATCAGCAAGGGCATTGAAGATGAAACGTGGCTGGGTCTTTCAGCATGACAATGATCCCAAACACACCGCCCGGGCAACGAAGGAGTGGCTTCGTAAGAAGCATTTCAAGGTCCTGGAGTGGCCTAGCCAGTCTCCAGATCTCAACCCCATAGAACATCTTTGGAGGGAGTTGAGAGTCCGTGTTGCCCAGCGACAGCCCCAAAGCATCACTGCTCTAGAGGAGGTCTGCACGGAGGAACGGGCCAACGTACCAGCAACAGTGAACACCTGGTGGAGACTACAGAACACCTTTGACCTCTGTCGTTGCCAACAAAGGGTATATAACAAAGTATTGAGATTAACTTTTGTTATTGACCAAGTACTTATTTTCCACCATCATTTGCAAATTAATTCTTTAAAATCAGACAATGTGATTTCCTGGATTCTTCCCCCCCCTGCCTCTCAGAGTTGAAGTGAACCAGGAGGAACATCACAGGCCTCTCATCTTTTTAAGTGGGAGAACTTGCACAGCTGGTGGCTGACTAAATACTTTTTTGCCCCACTGTATATTATATCAGAGAGAGAGTATATATATTATATTACAGAGTATATATATATGATATCAGAGGGTGTATACTCTGTAATATAATATATACACTGAACAAAAATATAAACGCAACACTTTTGTTTCTGCTCCCATTCTTCATGAGATGAACTCAAAGATCTAAAACATTTTCTATAAACACAAAATAACCATTTCTCTCAAATCTGAACAATGTGTGACAGTGAGCCCTTCTCCTTTGCCGAGAGAATCCATCCCACCTCTCAGGTGTGGCATATCAAGATGCTGATTAGACAGCAAGGTTATTGCACAGGTGTGCCTTAGGCTGGCCACAATAAAAGGCCACTCTGAAACGTGCAGTTTTGCTTTATTGGGGGGGTCTGCGGGGGAGTAGAACTATGAGCCGGTTAAGAATTTGGCAGTGCATCCAACCGGCCTCACAACCGCAGACCACGTGTAACCACACCAGCCCAGGACCTCCACATCCAGCATGTTCACCTCCAAGATGGTCTGAGAGCAGCCACTCGGACAGCTGCTGCAACAATCGGTTTGCATAACCAAAGAATTTCTGCTGTCAGAAACCGTCTGCATGCTCGTCGTCCTCATCGGGGTCTCCACCTGACTCCGGTTCGTCGTCGTCACCGACTTGAGTGGGCGAAATGCTCACATTGGATGGCGTCTGGCACGTTGGAGAGGTGTTCTCTTCACGGATGAATCCCGGTTTTCACTGTTCAGGGCAGATGGCAGACAGCGTGTGTGGCGTCGTGTGGGTGAGCGGTTTTCTGATGTCGATGTTGTGAATCGAGTGGCCCATGGTGGTGGTGGGGTTATGGTATGGGCAGGCGTATGTTATGGACGACGAACACAGGTGCATTTTATTGATGGCATTGTGAATGCACAGAGATACCGTGACGAGATCCTGAGGCCCATCGTTGTGCCATTCGTCCACGACCATCACCTCATGTTGCAGCATGATGATGCACGGCCCCATGTTGCAAGGATCTGTATTCCTGGAGGCTGAACACATCCCAGTTCTTGCATGGCCAGCATGCTCACCGGACATGTCACCCATTGAGCACGTTTGGGATGCTCTGGATCGGCGTCTACGACAGCGTGTTCCAGTTCCTGCCAACATCCAGCAGCTTGGCAGCCATTGAAGAGGAGTGGACCAACATTCCACAGGCCACGATCACCAACCTGATCAACTCTACGCCACGGAGACGTGTTGCACTGCGTGAGGCACATGGTGGTCACACCAGATACTGACTGGTTTTCGGACCCCCCCAGACCCCCCCCAATAAAGCAAAACTGCACGTTTCCTTCCTTCTCCAGTGGCCTTCTATTGTGGCCAGCCTAAGGCACACCTGTGCAATAACCATGCTGTCCAATCAGCATCTTGATATGCCACGCCTGAGAGGTGGGATGGATTCTCTCGGCAAAGGAGAAGTGCTCACTATCACACATTGTTTCAGATTTGTGAACAATTTTTGAGATAAATGGTTATTTTGTGTTTATAGAAAATGTTTTAGATCTTTGAGTTCATCTGATGAAGAATGAGAGCAAAGACAAAAGTGTTGCATTTATATTTTTGTTCAGTGTATATATTATATTACAGAGTATATATATGATATCAGAGAGAGTATATATATATATATATATATATATATATATATATTATATTACAGAGTATATATATGATATCAGAGAGAGTATATATATATATATATATATTATATTACAGAGTATATATATGATATCAGAGAGAGTATATATATATATATATATATATTATATTACAGAGTATATATATGATATCAGAGAGAGTATATATATATATATATATATATTATATTACAGAGTATATATATGATATCAGAGAGAGTATATATATATATATATATATATATATTATATTACACAGTATATATATGATATCAGAGGGTATGTATTAGGGGTGTAACGGTTCACAGAAGTCACGGTTCGGTTCGTACCTCGGTTTGGAGGTCACGGTTCGGTACGGTTCGGTACAACAAGAAAAAGCAAAAACAAAGTCCCAAATGCATAATTCCAGGTTTGTTGTTATTTACTTTTGAACAGTAGAGCAAGTTTCAGTTTAAAAATAAAGAACTCTGACATTTTGAATAATTAACTGTATTAAACAGTGAAAAACAAACCACACACACTCAGATGGCCAGAGTATCTATAATGGCTGATGTCAAACTAAAAGGTTTCATCAAGCTGTAAAACTAAAAAGGATGTCTTGAAAATATTACATCATAAATAATAAGAAAGTGTTTCAAGAGCGCAAAGTCGTGGAAAAACATTATGCCAAAAGCTTCCGTTATTTATCTTGGTCTCTCTGCTCTCATGTCTCTTGGCTTCTTAAAAGCAGTGGGATCAGCTGTTGAGCTGCTGCTGTCTTTTGGGGCTCCGGTGATTGGCCCATCTGGGTGATGCCTTCTGATGTGATGTAGCATGTTTGGCGTGTGTTCCCATTAGCATACCGCACCGCTGTAGAACAACGCCGACACACCGTCCTCGTCGGATCCACCACTCGCACACCTCATCGTTATTGTCGTCCACAGGGAACCCGAAATGTTCCCACAGCTGATTTAAAGGAAGCAGGTGGTTCTAGCTCCTGCGTGTTATCTGAACTCACCGTACTAACTTTTCTTCTTCTTGTGTTTTGTTCGTTTTGGTTGTTGTGTTTCTTCTTGTTCTTCATTTGTTGTTTAAGGGCGGCTGGCAAAACAGCTTTTAGGCGCAATACCGCCCCCTGGATTATAAATAGTGTAGTGGATGCTGCCCTGAATGACAGACTTTTTTCCCACTCGTAAAAAAAAGGCGTATTCGCCGTGTGACTGCATGTGCCGAACCGTGACGTCCGAACCGTGACGTCCGAACCGTGACGGTACGGATACCGTTACACCCCTAGTATATATATATTATATTACAGAGTATATATATGATATCAGAGAGAGTATATTATATTACAGAGTATATATATGATAGCAGAGGGTATATAAGGAGTCTACCAGCAGGGCCATGAGGAACTGGTGCAGGTAGACGATCTGGATGCATCCGAGTCGCAGCGTCACCTTCCCGTCGACCTTCTCCATGTCGGAGTACCCCCCCCCCTCGGTGGCCCCTGGGAAGAGAGAGAGCCTGAAGCTGAACACCTCCTGCCCCCCCACGATGGAGACCGCCTGCAGGGGTGGGGTTAATAAGAAGAAGAAGACATACTTTATTAATCCCTTACAGTTGATCACAGCCACATTAACGTTTCCTGTGAGCTAACCTTCCTGTGGACGATCCCAGGCTTCAGGTCCGACACCACGATGTCCCGGAGACGAGTGAACACCTCCGTCTGGCCCCCCGCCTGCATCGACACTGAGGCGTCCAGACCTGCGGGTCACATGACCAGGTCACCCAATCACAGGGTGTGTGACAAGGTGTGTGTGTATAGTGTGTGTGTGTGTGTGTGTGTATAGTGTGTGTGTGTTTGTGTGTGTGTTTGTGTGGGTGTGTGTGTTACCTGTGACTCTGATGTCGGCGATGCTGCTCATGTCGTCACAAACCTCCACATGGAAACTTCCCAACACAGCCGACATCGTAAAGCTGAACACACCGTCTTCCTGAGAACCTGCAGACACTGAGCAGGGAGGAAAACCTGTGAGACAGACAGGTAGACAGACAGGTAGACAGACAGGTAGACAGACAGGTACACATACAGGTAGACAGACAGGTAGACAGACATGTCCAGACAGGTAGACAGACAGGTACAGGCATGTAGACAGACAGGTAGACAGACAGGTAGACAGACAGGTACACAGACAGGTAGACAGACATGTACAGACAGGTACAGACAGGTAGACAGACAGGTACAGACAGGTAGGCAGACAGGTACTGAAAGGTAGACAGACAGGTAGACAGACAGGTAGACGGACAGGTAGACAGACAGGTAGATGGACATGTAGACAGACAGGTAGATGGACATGTAGACAGACAGGTAAACAGACAGGTACAGAAAGGTAGACAGACAGGTAGACAGACAGGTACAGAAAGGTAGACAGGCATGTAGACAGACATATAGACAGACAGGTAGACAGACAGGTACAGAAAGGTAGAAAGACAGGTAGACGGACAGGTACAGACAGGTAGACAGACAGGTACAGACAGGTAGACAGACAGGTACAGACAGGTAGACAGACAGGTACAGACAGGTAGACAGACAGGTACAGACAGGTAGACAGACAGGTAGACAGACAGGTAGACAGACAGGTAGACCCACAGATTCAGTGGTGTTTCAAACTCATCCCAATGATTTCTACTTTCAGCACAACTCCGTCGGCCATATTGCACTCCTTCCTAGATCCATTACATTGCATTTCATTTAGCTGAGGCTTTTATCCAAAGCGACTCACAATAAGTGCGTTCGACCAACAAAATACAACCCTGAAGAAAACAGAATCATAAAGTACATCAGGTTTCATAGAGCTAGAACATTTCAAGTGCTACTCAGCTGGCTTTAGAGGAGCCAGTCCTTTGTTAGTATATAAGAGCTTTGTTAGTATATAAGTGCTTTGTAGTATAAGTGCTTTTTAGTATATAAGTGCTTTGTTAGTATATAAGTGCTTTGTTAGTATATAAGTGCTTTGTTAGTATATAAGTGCTTTGTTAGTAGTTCTATCCTCGAGGTGGAGTCGAGAGAGATGAGCTTCAGTCTGGAAGGTGTGTGAGCTTTCTGCTGTCCTGATGTCAATGGGAGCTCATTCCACCATCTTGGAGCCAGGACAGCAAACCCACGTGTTTCTGCTGATGGGAACTTGGGTCCCCCTCGCAGCGAGTCGTTTGGCTGATGCAGAGCGGAGTGCACGTGCTGGGGTGCACGGTTTAACCATGTCCTGGATGTAGGAAGGGCCAGATCCATTCGCAGCATGGTACGCAAGCACCAGGGTCTTGAAGTGGATTCTAACAGTTACCGGAAGCCAGTGGAGGGAGCGGAGGAGCGGCGTGGTGTGGAACATTCAGGAAGGTTGAAGACCAGACGAGCCGCTGCATTCTGGATGAGAGAGGTCGGATGGCACATGCAGGCAGACCAGCAGGAGGGAGCTGCAGTAGTCTAGAGAGGTGACGAGAGCCTGGACCAGAACCTGCGTGGCTCTCTGGGTCAGCTGGGGACGCATCCTCCTGATGCTGTAGAGCGTGTATCTGCAGCAGCGGGTTGGAGCAGCGATGTTTGCAGTGAAGGACAGGTTGTTATCTAGGATCACACCCAGAGTCCTTGCAGTCTGAGTCGGGGAAACAACAGAGGGGCCGATGTTGATAGTCAGGTCAAGAGAGGGACAATCTTTTCCCAGAAGGAAAAGCAGTTCAGTTTTGTCGAGGTTGAGCTTGAGGTGATGAGCGGACATCCACTGAGAGATGTCAGCTAGACGAGCAGAGATGCGTGCGACGACCTGGGTCTCTGAGCGGGGGAAGGGCAGGATTCATTGGGTGTCGTCAGCGTAGCAGTGGTATGAAAAACCATGCGGGCTAATGACTGATCCGAACGAGTTTGTGTACAGGGAGAAGAGGAGGGGACCGAGAACAGAGCCCTGAGGGACCCCTGTAGTTAATTAATAAGGGTCGGACTCGGACCCTCTCCAAGTGACCCTGTAGGTGCGGTCTTTGAGGTATGAGGTGAGGAGGGAAAGTGCAGAGCCTGAAACTCCAAGTTCTTGGAGAGCGAAGGAGGATCTGATGGTTCACCATGTCGAATGCAGCAGACAGGTCCAACAGGACGAGGACAGAGGAGAGGGAGGCTGCTTTGGCCGTGTGCAGTTCCTCAGAGACAGCAAGGAGGGCAGTTTCTGTGGAGTGGCCTGCCTTGAAACCAGACGGGTGCGGATCCAGAAGGTTGTTCTGATAGATCCCTCACATTTCTGTTCAATGAAAGTTACATTTAAGTTTAAGTTTTTCCAAACCTCAAAGGGCTCTTGTGCCAGTCAACTCTGAGAAGACCCTGAGCTCTTGGTGATTTGTTATCTTTCTGAACAGCCTGCAGCGGTGAATATATTCACTGGCACTTTACCAGCCGAACAAAGACTGGTATCAGGGCTCTACGGAACAGGAAGCAGAGGGGACAGGAAGCCTCGAGCCCTTCACTACAGACCTGGGTCCTGCACCCCCAACACCAAAACATGTTCTTTTAAAGGTGATAGTTGAGTGATTTCCCCTCACCTGAGCGGGTCCCCCCCGCCGGCCTCCGGTCGTCAGGACGGGGGGCTCTGGCTCTCTGAGGCAGGGCGCTGCTCAGGAAGCTGAGGGTGGACAGCAGAGCTTTGGTGTGGAGCAGGAAGTCCAGAGAGGAGACCTCCACCTGAAAAACACCAGGACCTGTTACTGCATCTGTAACGTCCACATGTACCCTCAGAACCACATGGACCTGTTACTGCACCTGTAACGTCCACATGTACCCTCAGAACCACATGGACCTGTTACTGCATCTGTAACGTCCACATGTACCCTCAGAACCACATGGACCCTGTAGAACCACATGGACCTGTTACTGCATCTGTAACCTCCACCTGAACCCTCAGAACCACTGTGGTTCACTACCTACCCTCAGAACCACATGGACCTGCTGTTCTACAGGATTCTGGTTCTCCACCTACCTTCAGGGTCTGCGGTTCTACAGGGTTCTGGTTCTCCACCTACCTTCAGAACCACATGGACATGCAGTTCTACAGGATTCTGGTTCTCCACCTACATTCAGAACCACATGGACCTACAGTTCTACATGGTTCAGGTTCTCCACCTACCTTCAGGGTCTACAGTTCTAAAGGGTTCTGATTCTCCACCTACCTTCAGAACCACATGGAACTGCAGTTCTACAGGGTTCTGGTTCACCACCTACCTTCATAACCACATGGATCTACAGTTCTACGGGATTCTGGTTCTCCGCCTACCTTCAGGTTCTGCTCGGTGCTGTGGAACAGGGACTTGAAGCTGGGTCCGGCAGGGTCGGCCTAAAGGAGATCATTATTAGTTTGTGTTGTTCGTTTGTAGGACCGTGTTCTTAAAGCTCGGTTGGATGCTACTCAATCGGAAGCTATTGGTACCTGTTTATGTAGATAATTATGTAAATGAGCTGCATGATGTCCTTTTGTTGTTCTATTTATGTTTTTATGTTTCATGTGGAACTTCTTGAGCAGGGGGGTATACTACGAAGCAGGATTTTTGCTTAGCGGCTAAATTCAGGGAAAACTCCGGCTTTCCGGTCCTATGAAGCTGGTTCTCTTTTTAGCAGGCTAGATCTCCATGGTAACTTATGCTTAGCGGCTAACTTGGTCGAGACCAGGTTAGGTTGCAGGCTAAGAGCTCAACTCAGTGAAAGCACCGCCGGCTGACCAATCAGAGCTCAGTGTGCGGAGTTTAAAGCGATCAAGTCATATCACAGGAGAAAGGAAAGACGGCCGGCAGAAATCACCGACTGTGTGAACGTGAACATTAATAGAATATCACCTCCATCTTCAGAGCAGTCTGACTATTAGAACATTAGCGTTAATAAAGCACTTAAATATCCGCCTCAACATCAGTACCCGGATCAGAGTACATTAAGTACAGTCCGCGGCACATCACTTCATAATGTATCATATATCTCCTTATCTGAGTCAGCTGAGCCGTATCTGGCCGTGCAACACTCACAGCGTCACATACTGTATGCAGAAGTATTATTTTAAGCAACACATTAAGTTGATAAAACACTCGAGACAAATGTAATGAAAGTCAGATCGTGTCTTAGACGGGGCAATGATATCATAAACCTGTTAATGTACGCATTCAAACGCTTTTTCTTTTGCCAGCTGTATTCACCTTGCAGCTGCAGCTCTGTGGCTTTGATCCTGATCAAGTGTTTAAGTCATGGATGTTTAAAGTTTAACTTCTTCATATTTGTCTAATATTATAGTTCACTTTTCATTCAGGAAGT
Organism: Champsocephalus gunnari; assembly: GCA_036324595.1. Classification (NCBI taxonomy): domain Eukaryota; kingdom Metazoa; phylum Chordata; class Actinopteri; order Perciformes; family Channichthyidae; genus Champsocephalus; species Champsocephalus gunnari. The sequence continues at coordinate 41,632,556 of CM070449.1, read as the reverse complement.
ATGACGCTGCGCTGTCAGTAAGCTTCTCCATGTCTGTGATTGGTCGAATGCTCCAAATACCACCCCTTTCATGTGAACATGCACCTAACTAGATAGGACACGGCTGGCTTGAGTGATCCACTTGATAACCAGCGTCGTAGGACCGCTTAGCGAGAGCGCGTATGTTTTGGATTAGGCCAACCGGCTAACTCAAACATATCCAGGTTCGGTTGAATCAGCTTCGTAGTACAGGCCCCAGGTGTCTGGGCTCACCTTGATGAAGTCCACCTTCAGCAGGTCTGAGTTCTGGGTCTCGGAGGACCGGACCAGGTGGAGAGGCTCCCTGCCGTCTGGAGAGGAAACAGCTCATTGAAAACATGTTACTTCTGTAACTCTGAGCATCACTGTAAACAACAACATCCCTGTAAACAAAAGGTTAACTCTATAAACATCCCTGTAAACAACGGGTTAACGGTAACTCTGTAAACATCCATGTAAACAACAGGTTAACTCTATAAACATCCCTGTAAACAACAGGTTAACGGTAACTCTGTAAACATCACTGTAAACAATAGGTAACTCTTCTCACCTGGCAGGTCGCAGAAGTCGAGGGCGACGCGGCGCAGGAACGCCGTGACGCTCAGGTCGAAACTCCGCCTCCTGCCCTCTGCCCCGAGCTCACACACACTGAGGGACAACACCATGCTCTGCTCCCGCAGCATCTCAAACAGCACCTGAACGCACCACACAGGAACAATGTAAAGACTATACACAGCAGCACCTGAACACACCACAGAGGATGAATGGAAACACTATACACAGCAGCACCTGAACACACCATAGAGGATGAATGTAAACAGATACACAGCAGCACCTGAACACACCACAGAGGATGAATGTTGAAAACGCACCTCTTTGACCTCGAACTTGAAGTACAGCTCGGTGATTTCCTCCTGAGCCGAGCGCTGCAGATCCTCGTCGGAAGACTTCCCGCTGGAGTCGTCTGAGTCTGATCAGAGTAACAGGTTCAGACCATAATAGCATTTATAAAAGAATAGGAGTTCATGTTTTATTAAGAAGGGGGGCAGCACTCACCTGCCTCCATAGGGTACAGGAGTGGGGGGGGCAGATTGATTACTGACGCTCTCCCATAGGACGGCCCCTAAAGTGGGAAAACAGCAACACAGAGACATCATTCCCACGTCAATCATCGATCAATAACCCCAACCAAACATCTCCCAAACCTCCTCTAATCTTAATCAACTCCTCTAATCTTCCTCCAAACTTCCTCTAATCTTAATATCAACTTCCTCCAAACTTCCTCTAATCTTCCTCTAATCTTAATATCAACTTCCTCTATCTTCCTCCAAACGTCTTCTATCTTCCTCCAAACTTCCCCAAATCGTCCTCCAAACTTCCATTAAAATTCATTTTGACTTTCTGTAAACTTCCTGCAAACTTCCTCTAAACTCCCTTTAGACTTTCTCTAAACTTCCTCCAATCTTCCTCTAAACTCCCTTTTGACTTCCTCCAAACTTCCTTTTGACTTTCTCTAAACTTCCTTTTGACTTCCATTACACTTCCTCTAAACTTCCTTTTGACTTTCTCTAAACTTCCTTTTGCCTTCCTCTTACATTCCTCTATACTTCTTTTTGACTTTCTCTAAACTTCCTTTTGACTTTCTCTACATTTTCTTTTGACTTCCTCTAAACTTCCTTTTGACTTCTTCTAAACTTCCTTTTGACTTCCTCCAAACTTCTTCTAATCTTCCTCCAAACTTCCATTAAACTACCTCAAATCGTCCTCCAAACTTCCATTAAAATTCATTTTGACTTTCTGTAAACTTCCTTTTGACTTCCTGCAAACTTCCTCTAAACTCCCTTTAGACTTTCTCTAAACTCCCTTTTGACTTTCTCTAAACTTCCTCCAAACTTCCTTTTGACTTTCTCTAAACTTCCTTTTGACTTCCTCTAAACTCCCTTTTGACTTTCTCTAAACTTCCTTTTGACTTTCTCTAAACTTCTTTTTGACTTCCATTACACTTCCTCTAAACTTCCCTTTGACTTTCTCTAAACTTCCTTTTGACTTTATCTAAACTTCCTTTTGACTTTCTCTAAATTCCTTTTGACTTCTTCTAAACTTCCTTTTGACTTCCTCCAAACTTCTTCTAAACTTCCTTTTGACTTCCTCCAAACTTCCATTACACTTCTTCTAAACTTCCTCTGTTTTTCTTCAAAACGTCCTCGAAACTTCTTCTAATCTAACTCTAAACTTCCTTTTGACTTTCTCTAAACTTCCTTTTGACTTTCTCTAAACTTCCTTTTGACTTTCTCCAAACTTCCTCTAAACTTCCTTTTGACTTTCTCTAAATTTCCTTTTGACTTTCTCTAAACTTCCTTTTGACTTTCTCCAAACTTCCTCTTGACTTTCTCCAAACTTCCTTTTGACTTTCTACAAATTTCCTTTTGACTTTCTCTAAACTTTCTTTTGACTTTCTCTAAACTTCCTTTTGACTTTCTCTACATTTCCTTTTGACTTTCTCCAAACTTCCTTTTGACTTTCTCCAAACTTCCTCTAAACTTTCTTTTGACTTTCTCTAAATTTCCTTTTGACTTTCTCTAAATTTCCTTTTGACTGCCTCTAAACTTCCTTTTGACTTTCTCTAAATTTCCTTTTGACTTTCTCTAAACTTCCTTTTGACTTTCTCTAAACTTCCTTTTGACTTTCTCTACATTTCCTCCAAACTTCCTCTAATCGTCCTCCAAACTTCTTCTAATCTTACTGCAAACTTCCATTACACTTCTTCTAATCTACCTCTAAACTTTCTCTAAACTTCCTCTAATCATCCTCCAAAACTTCTTATAATCTTATTCCAAACTTCCTCTAAACTTCCTGTTTTTCTTCAAAACTTCCTCCAAACTTCTTCTAATCTTCCTTTTGACTTTCTCTAAACTTCCTTTTGACTTCCTCTAAACTTCCTTTTGACTTCCTCTAAACTTCTTCTAAACTTCCTTTTGACTTCCTCCAAACTTCCATTACACTTCCTCTAAACTTCCTCTGTTTTTCTTCAAAACGTCCTCCAAACTTCTTCTAATCTAACTCTAAACTTCCTTTTGACTTTCTCTAAACTTCTTTTTGACTTCCATTACACTTCCTCTAAACTTCCCTTTGACTTTCTCTAAACTTCCTTTTGACTTTATCTAAACTTCCTTTTGACTTTCTCTAAATTTCCTTTTGACTTCCTCTAAACTTCCTTTTGACTTCCTCCAAACTTCTTCTAAACTTCCTTTTGACTTCCTCCAAACTTCCATTACACTTCCTCTAAACTTCCTCTGTTTTTCTTCAAAACGTCCTCGAAACTTCTTCTAATCTAACTCTAAACTTCCTTTTGACTTTCTCTAAACTTCCTTTTGACTTTCTCCAAACTTCCTCTAAACTTCCTTTTGACTTTCTCTAAATTTCCTTTTGACTTTCTCTAAACTTCCTTTTGACTTTCTCCAAACTTCCTCTTGACTTTCTCCAAACTTCCTTTTGACTTTCTACAAATTTCCTTTTGACTTTCTCTAAACTTTCTTTTGACTTTCTCTAAACTTCCTTTTGACTTTCTCTACATTTCCTTTTGACTTTCTCCAAACTTCCTTTTGACTTTCTCCAAACTTCCTCTAAACTTTCTTTTGACTTTCTCTAAATTTCCTTTTGACTTTCTCTAAATTTCCTTTTGACTGCCTCTAAACTTCCTTTTGACTTTCTCTAAATTTCCTTTTGACTTTCTCTAAACTTCCTTTTGACTTTCTCTAAACTTCCTTTTGACTTTCTCTACATTTCCTCCAAACTTCCTCTAATCGTCCTCCAAACTTCTTCTAATCTTACTGCAAACTTCCATTACACTTCTTCTAATCTACCTCTAAACTTGCTTTTGACTTTCTCTAAACTTCCTCTAATCATCCTCCAAAACTTCTTATAATCTTATTCCAAACTTCCTCTAAACTTCCTGTTTTTCTTCAAAACTTCCTCCAAACTTCTTCTAATCTTCCTTTTGACTTTCTCTAAACTTCCTTTTGACTTCCTCTAAACTTCCTTTTGACTTCCTCCAAACTTCCATTACACTTCCTCTAAACTTCCTCTGTTTTTCTTCAAAACGTCCTCCAAACTTCTTCTAATCTAACTCTAAACTTCCTTTTGACTTTCTCTAAACTTCCTTTTGACTTTCTCTAAACTTCCTTTTGACTTTCTCCAAACTTCCTCTTGACTTTCTCCAAACTTCCTTTTGACTTTCTACAAATTTCCTTTTGACTTTCTCTAAACTTTCTTTTGACTTTCTCTAAACTACCTTTTGACTTTCTCTACATTTCCTTTTGACTTTCTCCAAACTTCCTTTTGACTTTCTCCAAACTTCCTCTAAACTTTCTTTTGACTTTCTCTAAATTTCCTTTTGACTTTCTCTAAATTTCCTTTTGACTGCCTCTAAACTTCCTTTTGACTTTCTCTAAATTTCCTTTTGACTTTCTCTAAACTTCCTTTTGACTTTCTCTAAACTTCCTTTTGACTTTCTCTACATTTCCTCCAAACTTCCTCTAATCGTCCTCCAAACTTCTTCTAATCTTACTGCAAACTTCCATTACACTTCTTCTAATCTACCTCTAAACTTGCTTTTGACTTTCTCTAAACTTCCTCTAATCATCCTCCAAAACTTCTTATAATCTTATTCCAAACTTCCTCTAAACTTCCTGTTTTTCTTCAAAACTTCCTCCAAACTTCTTCTAATCTTCCTTTTGACTTTCTCTAAACTTCCTTTTGGTTTCCTCTAAACTTCCTGTTTTTCTTCAAAACTTCCTCCAAACTTCTTCTAATCTTCCCTTTGACTTCCTCCAAATTTCCCCTTAACTTCCTCTAATTGTCCTCCAAACTTCTTATAATCTTATTCTAAACTTCCTGCAAACTTCTTCTAATCTACCTGCAAACTTCCTGTTTTTCTTCTAATCTTCCTCTAAACTTCTTTTTGACTTCCTCTAATCTTCCTCTTAACTTCCTCCAAATTTCCCCTTAACTTCCTCCAATCTTCCTTTTGACTTTCTCTAAACTTCCTCTGATTTTCTTCCAAACTTCTTCTAATCTTCCTTTTGACTTTCTCAAAACTTACTTTTGACTTCTTCTAAACTTCCTTTTGACTTTCTCTAAACTTCCTTTTGACTTCATCTAAACTTCCTTTTGACTTTCTCTAAATTTCCTTTTGACTTTCTCTAAACTTCCTTTGACTTCCTCTTGACTTTCTCCAAACTTCCTTTAGACTTCCTCTAAACTTCCTTTTGACTTTCTCTACATTTCCTTTTGACTTTCTCCAAACTTCCTCTAAACTTCCTTTTGACTTTCTCCAAACTTCCTCTAAACTTTCTTTTGACTTTCTCTAAATTTCCTTTTGACTTTCTCTAAATTTCCTTTTGACTTCCTCCAAACTTCCTTTTGACTTCCTCTAAATTTCCTTTTGACTTTCTCTAAACTTCCCTTTGACTTTCTCTACATTTCCTCCAAACTTCCATTAAACTTCTTCTAATCTACCTGCAAACTTCCTCTAAACTTCCTGTTTTTCTTCAAAACTTCCTCCAAACTTCTTCTAATCTTCCTCTAAACTTCTTTTTGACTTCCTCTAAACCTCCTCCAAATTTCCCCTTAACTTCCATTAAACGTCCTCCAATCTTCCTTTTGACTTTCTCTAAACTTCCTCTGATTTTCTTCCAAACTTCCTCTAAATTTCCTCCAAACTTCTTCTAATCTTCCTTTTGACTTTCTCACAACTTCCTTTTGACTTCTTCTAAACTTCCGTTTGACTTTCTCTAAACTTCCTTTTGACTTCCTCTAAACTTCATTTTTGACTTCCTCTAATCTTCCTCCGAACTTCCTCTTAACTTCCTCTGATTTTCTTCAAAACTTCCTCCAAATTTCGTCCAAACTTCTTCTAATCTTCCTCTAAACTTCCTTTTGACTTTCTCTAAACTTCATTTTGACTTTCTCTAAACTTCCTTTTGACTTCCTCTAAACTTCCTTTTGACTTTCTCTAAACTTCCTTTTGATTTCCTCTAAACTTCCTTTTGACTTTCTCTAAACTTCCTCTAAACTTTCTTTTGACTTTCTCTAAACTTCCTTTTGATTTCCTCTAATCTTCCTCCAAACGTCTTCTAATCTTATTCCAAACTTCCTCTAAACTTCCTTTTGACTTTCTCTAAACTTTCTTTTGACTTCTCTAAATTTCCTTTTGACTTCCTCTAAACTTCCGTTTGACTTTCTCTAAACTTCCGTTTGACTTTCTCTAAACTTCCTTTTGACTTTCTCTAAACTTCATTTTTGACTTCCTGTAAACTTCCTGCAATCTTCCTCCGAACTTCCTACAAACTTCCTCTGATTTTCTTCAAAACTTCCTCCAAACTTCCTTTTGACTTTCTCTAAACTTCCTTTTGACTTTCTCTATACTTCTTTTTGACTTTCTCTAAACTTCCTTTTGACTTTCTCTAAACTTCCTTTTGATTTCCTCCAAACTTCCTCTAATCTTCCTCCAAACATCTTCTAATCGTATTCCAAACTTCCTTTTGATTTCCTCCAAACTTCCTCTAATCTTCCTCCAAACATCTTCTAATCGTATTCCAAACTTCTTCTAATCTTCCATTACACTTCCTCCAAACTTCCTCTGATTTTCCTCCAAACTTCCATTAAACTTCCTTTTGACTTTCTCTAAACTTCCTTTTGACTTCCATTACACTTCCTCCAAACTTCCTCTGATTTTCCTCCAAACTTCCATTAAATGTCCTTTTGACTTTCTCTAAACTTCCTTTTGACTTTCTCTAAACTTCCTTTTGACTTCCATTACACTTCCTCCAAACTTCCTCTGATTTTCCATTAAACTTCCTTTTGACTTTCTCTAAACTTCCTGTTGACTTCCTCTAAACTTCCTTTGACTTTCTCTAAACTTCCTTTTGACTTTCTCTAAACTTCCTTTTGACTTCCTCCAAACTTCCTCTGATTTTCCTCCAAACTTCCTTTTGACTTCCTCTAATCGTCCTCCAAACTTCTTCTAAAGTTCCTCCACACTTCCTCTAAACTTCCTTTTGACTTCCATTACACTTCCTTTTGACTTCCTCTGATTTCCTTCAAAATTTCCTCTAAACTTCCTCTGATTTTCTTCAAAACTTCCTCCAAACTTCCATTAAACTTCTTCTAAACTTCCTTTTGACTTTCTCTAAACTTCCTTTTGACTTTCTCTAAACTTCCATTACACTTCCTTTTGACTTCCTCTGATTTTATTCCAAATTTCCTCCAAACTTCCTCTGATTTTCTTCAAAACTTCCTCCAAACTTCCATTAAACTTCCTCCAAACTTACTTTTGACTTTCTCTAAATTTCCTTTTGACTTTCTCTAAACTTCCTTTTGACTTTCTCTAAACATCCTTTTGACTTTCTCTAAACTTCCTTTTGACTTTCTCTGAACTTCCTTTTAACTTCCCTTTGACTTCATCTAAACTTCCTCTAAACTTTCTTTTGACTTCCTCCAAACTTCCTCTAATCTTCCTCCAAACCTTTCCCAAACTCCCAAAATGTCCCCTAACCTCCGGGGGAACGGACCGTACCAAGTGCACCTTCTCTGTGGGGGTGGAGGCAGGCGAGCCCATGTTGGGGAGGGGGATGCTGTCCACCAGGTCCAGGAGGCCGTGGATATTCCTGTCTGAGATCTTCAGGTGCAACAGGGGCAGCTCCCCCGAGACCTTGAACCTGAACACAGAGTGAACAATGAACTACAGGTTGGGGTGGTCTGCACCTGTGCACAGGTAGGACTCTCTCACCTGGGCATGCGGGCGTCCCGGTCCACCATGCTCTTGGCCAGCTGCAGGCTGAAGTCCAACGGCTGCAGGAGGTGCA
>CM070449.1:41607173-41619673 GCA_036324595.1 Champsocephalus gunnari | reverse complement strand
CCGCCACGTACTATATACACACACACACACACACACACACACACACACACACGTGTATAATGTTTATTATACGAGTTATTATTTAACCCCCTACGGTTCGGACAGTGACAGTCATAACTAGAGAATGCAATTCCTGAAGAAATGGCTAGTGGGAATGCTTTATGCTGAAAAGCTGACGCTGACTGCTGAAATGTAATGTGTGAGAAGAAAGTGAAGACTTGAGATTGAAATGATACATGAACACAGGGGGCTTGCATGTGTGATGAGAGAAGAAAAGACAGTAAAAAGGCTTGGAAAAGCAGCAGAATATTTGAACTGCAAACGTCTGCACTAACTTGATGGTGAATAATCTGTCGCCATGCATTTGATGACACTCCCCATAAGTTATGAGAAAACCGTGTTTCATTACATCACATGTAGCTGACGCTTTTATCCAAAGCGACTTACAATAAGTACATTTGACCAGGAAGACACAACCTTGAAGAAAACAGAATCATAAAGTACATCAGGTTTCATAGAGCCAAGCATTTCAAGTGCTACTCAACTGGCTTTAGAGGAGCCAGCCCTTTGTTAGTATACAAGTGCTTTGTTAGTATATAAGTGCTCTGTTAGTATATAAGAGCTTTGTTAGTATATAAGTGCTTTGTTAGTATATAAGTGCTTTGTTAGTATATAAGTGCTTTGTTAGTATATAAGTGCTTTGTTAGTATATAAGTGCTTTGTTAGTATATAAGTGCTTTGTTAGCATATAAGTGCTTTGTTAGTATATAAGTGCTTTGTTAGTATATAAGCCCTTTGTTAGTATAAGTGCTTTGTTAGTATATAAGTGCTTTGTTAGTATATAAGAGCTTTGTTAGTATATAAGTGCTCTGTTAGTATATAAGTGCTTTGTTAGCATATAAGTTCTTTGTTAGTATATAAGTGCTTTGTTAGTATATAAGTGCTTTGTTAGCATATAAGTGCTTTGTTAGTATATAAGTGCTTTGTTAGTATATAAGCCCTTTGTTAGTATAAGTGCTTTGTTAGTATATAAGTGCTTTGTTAGTATATAAGAGCTTTGTTAGTATATAAGTGCTCTGTTAGTATATAAGTGCTTTGTTAGCATATAAGTTCTTTGTTAGCATATAAGTTCTTTGTTAGTATATAAGTGCTTTGTTAGTATATAAGTGCTTTGTTAGTATATAAGCCCTTTGTTAGTATATAAGAGCTTTGTTAGTATATAAGTGCTTTGTTAGTATATAAGTGGTTTTTTAGTATATAAGTGCTTTGTTAGTATATAAGTGCTTTGTTAGTAGTTCTATCCTCGAGGTGGAGTCGAGAGAGATGAGTTTCAGTCTGGAAGGTGTGTGAGCTTTCTGCTGTCCTGATGTCAATGGGAGCTCATTCCACCATCTTGGAGCCAGGACAGCAAACCCACGTGTTTCTGCTGATGGGAACTTGGGTCCCCCTCGCAGCGAGGGTGCAGCGAGCCGTCTGGCTGATGCAGAGCGGAGTGCATGTGCTGGGGTGCACGGTTTAACCATGTCCTGGATGTAGGAAGGGCCAGATCCATTCGCTGCATGGTACGCAAGTACCAGGGTCTTGAAGTGGATTCTAGCAGTTACCGGAAGCCAGTGGAGGGAGCGGAGGAGCGGCGTGGTGTGGAACATTCAGGAAGGTTGAAGACCAGACGAGCCGCTGCATTCTGGATGAGAGAGGTCGGATGGCACATGCAGGCAGACCAGCAGGAGGGAGCTGCAGTAGTCTAGGCATGAGGTGACGAGAGCCTGGACCAGAACCTGCGTGGCTTTCTGGGTCAGCTGGGGACGTAGCTTGAAAAATGACAAGCATTGTGTTGCCATGGCAACGGAATTTGAAGACATCTCAAAACTGTCCCGTAGATATCTTCATGCCTGGACTGTTGGCACACATGTGAAGTTTGAGCACGTTTTGAACATTTTCATAGGAGTTATAGCGACATCATGTTTTATGGCGAGGGATGTGTTTCCATGGAAACGGCATATGGTGAGATCTCAGATTTGGCGTAGAGCTGTTGAGGCATGGACTGGTGATATACAAGTGAAGATTGGGGGACGATTGGACCGTGTCCATTGGACTTACAGCGACATCGTGTTTCATGGGGAGTGGTCTGTCGCCATGGCAACGGCATTTGAAGAAATCTCCAAACTGTCCCGTAGATGTCTTCACGGCTGGACTGTTGGCACCCTGCTACCTGGAGTCTGCTGCTCTGAGCAGGTCAGGTGGAGCGATGACATCATCGTGTTGGAGCGATGACATCATCGTGTTCCATCACACAGGTGTTTATGGTTGAGCTAACGAGGCGTGCAGAGATCACAGGCTTCATTGTTCTGAATGAGAGATAAACCTCTTACATGTGAACGTTTTGTGGAAGAACCGTAACAGATATCTGTGAAATTTCAAAACGTGAAGCCTGTCAAGGAAGTTGAGTATCTGAAGTGTACTTTTTGTGTACTTTCGGGTTAATAATGTGGCCTTTTTGGCAGTTTAACTAAAGGTGTGCAGCTGCTGCCGTGAGGAAATATCAGCCTGAAATTACAATGGGCTTCAATGGAGGAATGTTGAATGTTTTTGTCACTTCATGCCCTCAAGAGGCATTTAGTTTAATTATTTGTCAAGCTACGAGATGTTTTCCTACGTTTGTCATGATAAATGATGTCTCAGGAATGTAGGGTTTGGGAATTATGGCAGTTTTAAAAAAATATATGAAGGTACATTTCAAGGTTTCCTACCCTCTAGCTGTGACATCACGCACTCTAGTTAATGTTAAAATGTGAAGAAAACCTCTTTACCAAGGTCTGAACAATGTTTGATATCTCTAAAAGTAAGAATCAGATTTAAAAGTTGCTTTACACGAATAATGTCAAAAATATGTGTAACATTTTAAAGTTGGAATGAGGTTTCTGAGTGAAAGTATGAATGAACAGTTAGCAGTTGAAGTCGCATAACGATTTGTTGAAGTCTGAAGATTTTCTCAATTGACTTCCATGTTAAAAATGTGATGCATTATGGGATGTATCTCTGGAATGAGAAAAGTAATAGCCATCGTTTCCCGACCGAGCTGAACGTTTTGATGTTTGAACGGAGTTTCTGCGATGTGGAATGTGGACTCTGAGGACCCCCTGCAGTGAAGCTGCGAGGACCCCCTGCAGTGAAGCTGCGAGGACCCCCTGCAGTGAAGCAGAGAGGACCCCCTGCAGTGAGAGGACCCCCTGCAGTGAAGAGAGGACCCCCTGCAGTGAGAGGACCCCCTGCAGTGAGAGGACCCCCTGCAGTGAGAGGACCCCCTGCAGTGAGAGGACCCCCTGCAGTGAGAGGACCCCCTGCAGTGAAGCCCTGCTGGAGGGCTCGATGGATTCAGTGAAGTTTCAGGAACTCTCACGGCCCGTCCACACTACAGCTTCGACAGCTTCAAAAGCGGTTTCCAACGCGTCTGCCCATTCACTTTGAATGGGGTGACGTCATGTTGCCTCGCTTTTCGCCGAACTGAATTGTAGGTAGCAGAGCGGTCCGTCTCCGGCATCTCCGGCGTCAGAAGTTGAATGTTCACCTTCTGACGCCGGAGATGCCGGAGTAGCCAGCGCAAGCCAATTAAATCATATGCCAGTACAAGCTCTAGCCAATCAAACCGCTGCTTGTGTGTCAGGGGCGGGAGATTCATGTGATTGGTCGAGCTTCAGACACGCCAAGCTCCAAGCTTTTTTTGAAGCTGTAGTGTGGACGGGCCGATGGGGGAAATGCGGTCTGTGAGGAGGCTGCGCGTGGGACCGTCCAACAGGTCAACGATCACAAGAACACCTCGAAGTCCACCACGGCTTGGTTTCAGAAGAAGAGATAGTGGCCGTCAGTCGCCTCGCCTGAACCCCACAGAACCTCTCCAAGCCCAACCAAGAAGATGACTGACGTGGAGTGGGCTCAGATCCCTCAGCTGTCAGACCTGGCGTCACGAAGCAGGTCAGGACAGAAAGGCTTTGTCCTGAAGACCCCGTCCTGAAGGGGTTGAACCACGTTGAGACCGTCGAGGCCGTGGGGGTAACTGGTTCAAGGCACCATCGTCTGTTGCACTTGGATAAAGACGCTCATATACGTTTCATTGATCTACTGAAACAGTTCTTGTGAAATGTGTTTATTTCCCGGTGAACCTGAATCATTTTGATTGCAACGGGAGCAGTTGCACGTTCAGAGGAAGTAACGACACGATGTGGGAACTCTCGAGAGCCGGAGAACGTTATGTCTCATATTTTATACATCTTATAATAAAGGGACGAGATCTCCAGCTGTGTCTCGGCTGTGTATCGGACCCGGGTTAGGGTTAGGGTTAGGGTTCGGACCCTAACCCTCAGCTGGAGAAGGTGAAGACTAAACTCACCTGTGAGGGCAGGTTCAGGCTGTGAGAGCTGCCGCTGTACCCGATGGCCGTGTACAGCTTCTGCTTCTCCTCCGCCGTCATCAGCTCGTCCAATCCTGAGCCTGAAACTAGAGGGAGGGGCGGGACCAACCATTTGTCATTCACAGAGTCCTCCTGAATAAAGACCAGGGTTATCTCTCAGGTCGCTAAAGGGTTATCTCTCAGGTCACTAAAGGGTTATCAGGTCGCTAAAGGGTTATCAGGTCGCTAAAGGGTTTTCTCTCGGGTCACTAAAGGGTTATCTCTCAGGTCGCTAAAGGGTTATCTCTCGGGTCGCTAAAGGGTTTTCTCTCGGGTCACTAAAGGGTTTTCTCTCGGGTCACTAAAGGGTTTTCTCTCGGGTCACTAAAGGGTTTTCTCTCGGGTCACTAAAGGGTTTTCTCTCGGGTCACTAAAGGGTTATCAGATCACAAAAGGGTTTTCTCTCAGGTCACTAAAGGGTTTTCTCTCGGGTCACCAAAGGGTTTTCTCTCGGGTCACTAAAGGGTTTTCTCTCGGGTCACTAAAGGGTTATCAGATCACTAAAGGGTTTTCTCTCAGGTCACTAAAGGGTTTTCTCTCGGGGTCACACTAAAGGGTTTTTCTCTCGGGTCACTAAAGGGTTTTCTCTCGGGTCGCGTCACTAAAGGTCTCACCTTCCTCTCTCTCCTCCGGCTCTTCCTTCTTGTTCTTCTTCCCGAAGAAGCTGCTGAAGAAACCCCCCCCCCTTTCACCTGCCCCCCCGCCGCCTTCTTCCCCCCCGCCTGGCCGGACCGGACCACCTGACACACACACACACACACACACACACACACACACACACACACACACACACACACACACACACACACACACACACACACACACACACACACACACACACACACACACACACACACACACACACACACACACACACACACACACACACACACACACACACACACACACACACACCACACACACACACACACACACACACACACACACACACACACACACACACACACACACACAGTACAGTAAGAGTCCTTTAACTAAGTGTAATGTATATAAGTAGTGTGATAGCGGCCAGGTCACAGTAGTGATTAAGTTATTAAGGATGTTGTTAAATGGTCTAACTGACAGACAGGTGAGAGACAGGGGAGAGACAGGGGAGAGACAGGTGAGATACCGGTGAGAGACGGGGGAGAGACAGGGGAGATACCGGTGAGAGACGGGGGAGAGACAGGGGAGATACCGGTGAGAGACGGGGGAGAGACAGGGGAGAGACAGGTGAGAGACAGGTGAGAGACAGGGGAGAGACAGGGGAGAGACAGGTGAGATACCGGTGAGAGACGGGGGAGAGACAGGGGAGATACCGGTGAGAGACGGGGGAGAGACAGGGGAGATACCGGTGAGAGACGGGGGAGAGACAGGGGAGAGACAGGTGAGAGACAGGGGAGAGACAGGTGAGAGACAGGGGAGATACCGGTGAGAGACGGGGGGAGAGACAGGGGGAGAGACCGGTGAGAGACGGGGGAGAGACAGGGGAGAGACGGGTGAGAGACGGGTGAGAGACGGGGGAGAGACAGGGGAGAGACAGGTGAGAGACAGGGGAGAGACCGGGGAGATACCGGTGAGAGACGGGGGAGAGACGGGTGAGAGACGGGGGAGAGACAGGGGAGAGACAGGGGAGAGACAAGGGAGAGACAGGGGAGAGACAAGGGAGAGACAGGGTGAGAGACAGGGGAGAGACAGGGTGAGAGACGGGTGAGAGACAGGGGAGAGACAGGTGAGAGACAGGGGAGAGACAGGTGAGAGACAGGGGAGAGACAGGTGAGAGACGGGTGAGAGACAGGGGAGAGACGGGTGAGAGACAGGTGAGAGACGGGTGAGAGACAGGTGAGAGACGGGTGAGAGACGGGTGAGAGACGGGTGAGAGACGGGTGAGAGACGGGGGAGAGACAGGGGAGAGACGGGGTGAGAGACGGGTGAGAGACGGGGGAGAGACGGGTGAGAGACGGGTGAGAGACGGGTGAGAGACAGGGGAGATACCGGTGAGAGACAGGTGAGAGACAGGTGAGAGACGGGGTGAGAGACAGGGGAGAGACAAGGGAGAGACAGGGGAGATACCGGTGAGAGACAGGTGAGAGACAGGGGAGAGACAGGTGACAGACAGGTGAGAGACAGGTGAGAGACGGGTGAGAGACAGGTGAGAGACAGGTGAGAGACGGGTGAGAGACAGGGAGAGACAGGGTGAGAGACAGGTGACAGACAGGTGAGAGAGCAGCTGTGTGCACTCAGAGAGGAGTCAGGGAGCAGGGTTACCTCCATGTGGGCCTGCTGCCGGGTCAGCGTTATGTTGAAGACGTCCAGATCCTTCTCCAGATCCTGGGGTCAGTCAGTTAGTACACACACACACACACACACACACACACACACACACACACACACACACACACACACACACACACACACACACACACACACACACACACACACACACACACACACACACACACACACACACACACACACACACACACACACACACACACACACACACACACACACACACATACACATCTGGCGGTGCGTTCAGGGACCTGCAGAGTTCTCTCATGTCTCAATGTACTGTGTATTGTGTGGTGGTGCGTTCAGGGACCTGCCTCAATGTGTTGTGTATTGTGTCACGGTGCGTTCAGGGACCTGTCTCAATGTGTTGTGTATTGTGTGGTGGTGCGTTCAGGGACCTGTCTCAATGTGTTGTGTATTGTGTGGTGGTGCGTTCAGGGACCTGCAGAGTCCTCTCGTGTCTCAATGTGTTGTGTATTGTGTGGTGATGCATTCAGGGACCTCTTTTGTCTCATTGTATTGTGTATTGTGTGGCGGTGCGTTCAGAGCGGTTCAGAGACATGCAGAGTTCTCTCATCTCTCAATGTATTGTGTGGCGGTGCGTTCAGGGACCTGCAGAGTTCTCTCATGTCTCAATGTGTTGTGTATTGTGTGGCGGTGCGTTCAGGAACCTGTGGAGTTCTCTCATGTCTTCATGTAGTGTGTATTGTGTGGTGGTGCGTTCAGGGACCTGTGGAGTTCTCTCATGTCTCCTTATATTGTGTATTATGTGGCGGTGCGTTCAGGGACATGTCTCAATGTAGTGTGTATTGTGTGGCGGTGCATTCAGGGACCTGTCTTAATGTATTGTGTATTATATGGCAGTGCGTTCAGGGACCTGTCTCATTGTACTGTGTATTGTGTGGCGGTGCGGTCAGGGACCTGTCTCAATGTATTGTGTGGCGGTGCGTTCAGGGACCTGTCTCAATGTACTGTGTATTATGTGGTGGTGCGTTCAGGGACTTCTCATGTCTCATTGTGTTGTGTATTGTGTGGCGGTGCATTCAGGGATCTGCAGAGTTCTCTCATGTCTCAATGTGTTGTGTATTGTGTGGCGGTGCGTTCAGGAACCTGTGGAGTTCTCTCATGTCTTCATGTAGTGTGTATTGTGTGGCGGTGCATTCAGGGACCTGTGGAGTTCTCTCATGTCTCCTTATATTGTGTATTATGTGGCGGTGCGTTCAGGGACATGTCTCAATGTAGTGTGTATTGTGTGGCGGTGCATTCAGGGACCTGTCTCAATGTATTGTGTATTATATGGCGGTGCGTTCAGGGACCTGTCTCAATGTACTGTGTATTATGTGGTGGTGCGTTCAGGGACTTCTCATGTCTCAATGTGTTGTGTATTGTGTGGCGGTGCGTTCAGGGACCTGCAGAGTTCTCTCATGTCTCAATGTGTTGTGTATTGTGTGGCGGTGCGTTCAGGGACCTGCAGAGTTCTCTCATGTCTCAATGTGTTGTGTATTGTGTGGCGGTGCGTTCCGGGACCTGCGGAGTTCTCTCATGTCTCCTTATATTGTGTATTATGTGGCGGTGCGTTCAGGGACATGTCTCAGTGTATTGTGTGGCGGTGCGTTCAGGGACCTGTCTCAATGTATTGTGTATTATTTGGCAGTTTATTCAGGATCCTGTCTCATTGTACTGCGTGGCAGTGCGTTCAGGGACCTGTCTCATTGTAGTGTGTATATTGTGTGGCGGTGCGGTCAGGGACCTGTCTCAATGTACTGTGTATTATGTGGTGGTGCGTTCAGGGACCTATCATGTCTCAATGTATTGTGTATTGTGTGGCGGTGCGTTCAGGGACCTGTCTCAATGTGTTGTGTATTGTGTGGCGGTGCGTTCAGGGACCTGTCTCAATGTGTTGTGTATTGTGTAGCGGTGCGCTCAGGGACCTGTCTCAATGTGTTGTGTATTGTGTAGCGGTGCGTTCAGGGACCTGCAGAGTCCTCTCGGCCTCGGCCCCCGGCTTCTGGTTCAGGATCTTGTTCTTATAGGCCAGCTTGTAGGCCTTTAGGTTGTCACGGTGCTTTTTGATGCTGGACCAGGACGAGGTTCTGACCCGTCTGCGGTGGTCCTGCAGCACGCTCTTGTAGCCATAGTCCCACCTGGTGGAGAGAGAAACCAGGTAAAGTAGTTAGCTGCTTATAAACCAGGACCACATAACCAGGGTCCAGGACTCCCTGTGGTCAGCGTTCAGGACTCCCTGAGGACCTGGTATCTAAGGACCTGGTTCTGAGGACCTGGTACTGAGAACCTGGGGCTGAGGTACTGAGGACCTGGTTCTGAGGGACTGAGGACCTGGGTCTGGGGTACTATGGGACTGAGGAACTGATTCTGAGGACCTGGTTCTGAGGGACTGAGGACCTGATTCTGAGGTTCTGAGAAACTGGTTCTGAGGGACTGACGACCTGATTCTGAGGACATGGTTCTGAGGACCTGGTTCTGAGGTACTGAGGAACTGGTTATGAGGACCGGTTTCTGAGGTACTGAGGAACTGATTCTGAGGTACTGAAGACCTAGTTCTGAGGACCTGGCTCTGAGGAACAGGTTCTGAGGTACTGAAGACCTGGTTCTGAGGTACTGAATAACTGTTTCTGAGGTTCTGGTTCTGAGGAACTGAGGAACTGGTTCTGAGGTCATGAGGACCTGGTTCTGAGGACCTGGTTGTGAGGTTCTGAGGACCTGATTCTGAGGACCTGATTATGAGGTTCTGAGGACCTGGGTCTGAGGTACTGAGGACCTGGTTCTGAGGGAGTGAGGACCTGATTCTGAGGACCTGGTTCTGAGGACCTGGTTCTGAGGTTCTGGAGTGGAGTGCACCAGATGGGCGTAAAAAAGTAGGGCTTAACTCTAACGTCAGGCTTAGCTACGTCCGACGTAGTGATTCGAATTTACACCGAGTGCACCAAGCCTGACTCGTCTCGGGCGTAGCTGCGCCTGGTCTTAAGATGCGCGTCCACGTGAATACACTCGAAACAGTAATTGTTGCCAAGCAACGCCATTTTACCATTTTACAGACTCAGAGGACCGCAGAGAAGAGGGAAGTCCCTCACCCACAGCGTCAGCGATGACTCGAGGGGAATCCCAAATGGCCGCACCCCGAAAGAGAAAGAGGGATTCAGAGCTACAGCGGGAACTGACGGAGAAAGAAATCGGTGCTGGAGCGCCAATGGAACGCGTCTTATCGCCCGACATGCAGTTATGAACGTTAATCATGTCTCCCACAGTATTTTGAAAGGCCCTGTTGGCGTAGAATCTGAGCGCAATCAGCACCTGCAAGGTTGGGGAGAGCGCCACGTTTCGATCTGCTCCGTGCTGGAGTTGAGGGAGATCTCCTCGATCAAATCAAAAAGGGCTTGTCTGCCGAAACGAAACCTCTATCAGTTCACCGTCTGAACAGACGTCCAGTGGGTTCCATCACGGACGACTCTCTCTTCTTAAGGCCCTTTCATTGTTAAACCTGTAAACAACACGCCCTGCCATCGTTAATATCCTTCTTGCCTGTTTTACGTTACTATGGATACTAGTCTGTCTTTCCGATTTACGCCTGCTCCACACGAGGCGTAAAAGTTATGCCCGGGCGCAACGCATACAGGGCTTAAGTCTAAGTGGTGACTAGTCATAACTTCAGTTTGGTCTTAACCTTCGGTTCTACGTCGGACGGAGAGTTACGCCCAGCTGATGCCCAGCTGGTGCCCTCCACTCCTGGGGACCTGGTTCTGAGGTACTGACCACAGCTTGGCATTGGTGTGGACCGGCCCCTCAGGTCTGAACCTCCTGTAGGGGGCGTTCCTCACCGAGCAGTCCACTGACTCCAGAGTCTGCACCACACTCAGGTACTGAAGACAAACAACAACAACAACAACAACAACAGCAAAGTTTACAGACACTTTTCTCTGTCTGTCTCACCTGAGGTCTAGTGATCTGGATGTCTGACCTGTCTCTCTGTCTCACCGGAGGTCTGGATGTCTCTCTCTCTTTGTCTTTGTCTCTCTCTCTAAAGCACTGTCTCAACAGTCTGTCTCTCTGTCTCACCTGACGTCGGTGATCTGGATGTCTCACCTGTCCCTCTCTTTGTCTCTCTGTCTGTCTGTCTCACTTGTCTCTCTGTCTGTCTCACCTGTCTCTCTGTCTGTCTCACCTGTCTGTCTCACATGTCTCTCTGTCTCACCTGTCTCTCCTGTCTGTCTCACTTGTCTCTCTGTCTGTCTCACCTGTCTCTCTGTCTGTCTCACCTGTCTCTCCTGTCTGTCTCTCTGTCTCACCTGTCTCTCCTGTCTGTCTCACCTGTCTCTCTGTCTGTCTCACTTGTCTCTCTGTCTGTCTCACCTGTCTCTCTGTCTGTCTCACCTGTCTCTCTGTCTGTCTCACCTGTCTCTCTGTCTGACCTGTCTCTCCTGTCTGTCTCACCTGTCTCTCTGTCTCACCTGTCTCTCTGTCTGTCTCACCTGTCTGTCTCTCTCACCTGTCTCTCCTGTCTGTCTCACATGTCTCTCTGTCTCACCTGTCTCTCTGTCTGTCTCACCTGTCTCTCCTGTCTGTCTCACCTGTCTCTCTGTCTCCCTGTCTCTCCTGTCTGTCTCACCTGTCTCTCTGTCTGTCTCACCTGTCTGTCTCTCTGTCTCACCTGTCTCTCCTGTCTGTCTCACATGTCTCTCTGTCTCACCTGTCTCTGTCTGTCTCACCTGTCTCACTTGTCTGTCTCTCTGTCTCACCTGAGGTCTGGTGATCTGGATGTCGATGTTCTGGACCTCCAGGTTCAGGTCTAGTTTTGGACTCTTCAGTTCCAGCTCAGCCGTCGGGTTGATGCACATTTTAGCCGAAGCAAAGATAGGCTTGAAGACTACACAAAAAAAACAAGAAAACAGAGCACTCACCCACTCATCAACCAATCAGAGACCAGGAAACACTCAACCATTCAGAGACCAGGAAACACTCATCAACCATTCAGAGACGAGGGAACACTCATCAACCAATCAGAGACCAGGAAACACTCATCAACCATTCAGAGACCAGGAAACACTCATCAACCATTCAGAGACGAGGAAACACTCATCAACCATTCAGAGACGAGGGAACACTCATCAACCAATCAGAGACCAGGAAACACTCATCAACCATTCAGAGACGAGGGAACACTCATCAACCAATCAGAGACCAGGAAACACTCATCAACCATTCAGAGACCAGGAAACACTCATCAACCATTCAGAGACCAGGAAACACTCAACATCAGACCAGGAAAACCTCACCTTCAGAGACCAGGAAACACTCATCAACCAATCAGAGCCCAGGAAACAATCATCAACCATCAGAGACCAGGAAACACTCATCAACCATTCAGAGACCAGGAAACACTCATCACCATTCAGAGACCAGGAAACACTCATCAACCATTTGCAATGATATGAGGAGACTCACTGTACTGATAGTGAGGAATCTCCAGATCTGTACTGCTGATCCCAACCTTTAACTGATCCTGAGGAGGAGGAGGAGGAGGAGGAGGAGGAGGAGGAGGAGGAGGAGGAGGAGGAGGGGAGGAGGGGGAGAATCATCATGTTTAATTACAAAAGTTTACAGTGACAAAAACAATAATGGATGTAACATTAGGGTTAGGGTTAGGGTTAACCCTAACCCATTGTGGAGGGTTAGGGTACCCTAACCCTTGGTTGGTTGGATGGATGGATGGTTAACTTGATGGATGGATGGATGGTTGGTT
>CM070449.1:41564673-41604673 GCA_036324595.1 Champsocephalus gunnari | reverse complement strand
TGGATGGTTGGATGGATGGATGGTAGGATGGTTAGATGGTTAACTTGATGATTGGATGGTTGGATGGATGGATGGTTAACTTGATGATTGGATGGATGGATGGTTGGTTAACTTGATGGTTGGTTGGATGGATGGTTGGTTGGATGGTTGGTTAGTTGGATGGTTAACTTGATGATTGGATGGTTGACTTGATGGTTGGTTGGTTAACTTGGTGGTTGGTTGGATGGTTGGTTGGATGGATGGTTGGTTGGATGGTTGGTTAGTTGGATGGTTAACTTGATGGTTGGATGGTTAACTTGATGGTTGGATGGTTAACTTGATGGTTGGTTGGATGGTTGGTTGGATGGATGGTTGGTTGGTTAACTTGATGGTTGGTTGGTTAACTTGATGGTTGGTTGGATGGATGGTTGGTTAGTTGGATGGTTAACTTGATTGGATGGTTGGGTGGATGGATGGATGGTTGGTTGGATGGTTAACTTGATGGTTGTTTGTTTAACTTGTTAGTTTGTTTGTTGGATGATTCGTCCATTTTTTGTTTGGTTTGTTAGTTTTTTGGTGTCGGAGGAATAATTATTGTTTGTTTTACATTACATTGCATTTAGCTGACGCTTTAATCCAAAGCGACTTACAATTACCAATTACAGGGACATTGTCCCTGGAGTAACTCAGGGCTAAGTGCCTTGCTCACTGGTTAACTTGATGATTGGATGGTTGTTTGGATGGATGGTTGGATGGGAGGATGGTTAGATGGTTAACTTGATGATTGGATGGATGGATGGTTGGTTAACTTGATGGTTGGTTGGTTGGTTGGATGGATGGATGGATGGTTAACTTGATGATTGGATGGTTGGATGGATGGATGGTAGGATGGTTAACTTGATGATTGGATGGTTGGATGGATGGATGGTTAACTTGATGATTGGATGGATGGATGGATGGTTGGTTAACTTGATGGTTGGTTGGTTGGATGGTTAACTTGATGATTGGATGGTTGTTTGGATGGATGGTTGGATGGATGGATGGTTAGATGGTTAACTTGATGATTGGATGGATGGATGGTTGGTTAACTTGATGGTTGGTTGGTTGGTTGGATGGATGGATGGATGGATGGTTGGTTAACTTGATGGTTGGATGGTTACTTGATGTTGGATGGTTTGGATGGATGGTTGGATGGATGGATGGTTAGATGGTTAACTTGATGATTGGATGGATGGATGGTTGGTTAACTTGATGGTTGGATGGATAGATGGATGGTTGGATGGTTAACTTGATGATTGGATGGTTGGATGGATGGATGGTTAGATGGTTAACTTGATGATTGGATGGTTGGATGGATGGATGGTTAACTTGATGATTGGATGGATGGATGGTTGGTTAACTTGATGGTTGGTTGGATGGATGGTTGGTTGGATGGTTGGTTAGTTGGATGGTTAACTTGATGATTGGATGGTTGACTTGATGGTTGGTTGGTTAACTTGGTGGTTGGTTGGATGGTTGGTTGGATGGATGGTTGGTTGGATGGTTGGTTAACTTGATGGTTGGATGGTTAACTTGATGGATGGATGGTTAGATGGTTAACTTGATGATTGGATGGATGGATGGTTGGTTAACTTGATGGTTGGTTGGTTGGTTGGATGGATGGATGGATGGTTGGTTGGATGGTTAACTTGATGATTGGATGGTTGTTTGGATGGATGGTTGGATGGATGGATGGTTAGATGGTTAACTTGATGATTGGATGGATGGATGGTTGGTTAACTTGATGGTTGGATGGATAGATGGATGGTTGGATGGTTAACTTGATGATTGGATGGATGGATGGTTAGATGGTTAACTTGATGATTGGATGGTTGGATGGATGGATGGTTAACTTGATGATTGGATGGATGGATGGTTGGTTAACTTGATGGTTGGTTGGATGGTTGGTTGGATGGATGGTTGGTTGGATGGTTGGTTAGTTGGATGGTTAACTTGATGATTGGATGGTTGACTTGATGGTTGGTTGGTTAACTTGGTGGTTGGTTGGATGGTTGGTTGGATGGATGGTTGGTTGGATGGTTGGTTAGTTGGATGGTTAACTTGATGGTTGGATGGTTAACTTGATGGTTGGATGGTTAACTTGTTGGTTGGTTGGATGGTTGGTTGGATGGTTGGTTGGTTGGTTAACTTGATGGTTGGTTGGTTAACTTGATGGTTGGTTGGATGGATGGTTGGTTAGTTGGATGGTTAACTTGATTGGATGGTTGGGTGGATGGATGGATGGTTGGTTGGATGGTTAACTTGATGGTTGTTTGTTTAACTTGTTAGTTTGTTTGTTGGATGATTCGTCCATTTTTTGTTTGGTTTGTTAGTTTTTTGGTGTCGGAGGAATAATTATTGTTTGTTTTACATTACATTGCATTTAGCTGACGCTTTAATCCAAAGCGACTTACAATTACCAATTACAGGGACATTGTCCCTGGAGTAACTCAGGGCTAAGTGCCTTGCTCACTGGTTAACTTGATGATTGGATGGTTGTTTGGATGGATGGTTGGATGGGAGGATGGTTAGATGGTTAACTTGATGATTGGATGGATGGATGGTTGGTTAACTTGATGGTTGGTTGGTTGGTTGGATGGATGGATGGATGGTTAACTTGATGATTGGATGGTTGGATGGATGGATGGTAGGATGGTTAGATGGTTAACTTGATGATTGGATGGTTGGATGGATGGTTAACTTGATGATTGGATGGATGGATGGTTGGTTAACTTGATGGTTGGTTGGTTGGATGGTTAACTTGATGATTGGATGGTTGTTTGGATGGATGGTTGGATGGATGGATGGTTAGATGGTTAACTTGATGATTGGATGGATGGATGGTTGGTTAACTTGATGGTTGGTTGGTTGGTTGGATGGATGGATGGATGGTTGGTTGGATGGTTAACTTGATGATTGGATGGTTGTTTGGATGGATGGTTGGATGGATGGATGGTTAGATGGTTAACTTGATGATTGGATGGATGGATGGTTGGTTAACTTGATGGTTGGATGGATAGATGGATGGTTAACTTGATGATTGGATGGTTGGATGGATGGATGGTTAGTGGTTAACTTGATGATTGGATGGTTGGATGGATGGATGGTTACTGATGATGGATGGATGGATGGTTGGTTAACTTGATGGTTGGTTGGATGGTTGGTGGATGGTGGTTGGATGGTGGTTAGTGGATGGTTAACTTGATGATTGGATGGTTGACTGATGGTTGGTTGGTTAACTTGGTGGTTGGTTGGATGGTTGGTTGGATGGATGGTTGGTTGGATGGTTGGTTAGTTGGATGGTTAACTTGATGGTTGGATGGTTAACTTGATGGTTGGATGGTTAACTTGATGGTTGGTTGGATGGTTGGTTGGATGGATGGTTGGTTGGTTAACTTGATGGTTGGTTGGTTAACTTGATGGTTGGTTGGTTAACTTGATGGTTGGTTGGATGGATGGTTGGTTAGTTGGATGGTTAACTTGATGATTGGATGGTTGGGTGGATGGATGGATGGTTGGTTGGATGGTTAACTTGATGGTTGTTTGTTTAACTTGTTAGTTTGTTTGTTGGATGATTCGTCCATTTTTTGTTTGGTTTGTTAGTTTTTTGGTGTCGGAGGAATAATTATTGTTTGTTTTACATTACATTGCATTTAGCTGACGCTTTAATCCAAAGCGACTTACAATTACCAATTACAGGGACATTGTCCCTGGAGTAACTCAGGGCTCAGTGCCTTGCTCACGGGCGCACGAGCGGTGGTGTTCCAGGCGGGATTTGAGCTCAAACCCTTCCGATCTTGAGCCCACTCTCCATTAGACCACCACAAACTAAAAACCATACACACATCTCCAACTCACCACAATGTCTTCCCAGGATCCTTTGTAGAAGATTGGACTGTTAACGTTCCAGTACGCACAGAGACACTCCAGACGGCCGAGCTGCAAAGCAAACAGAACTATCAGAGGAGCAGAACCATCAGTTTCAGAGAGGAAAAGAACCCAGAGATTTGAACTCAGCCAACATGAAGGAGGTCCAGCTGAAGGAGGGACAGCATCAGGACTAAAACCACCAGACTCAGGGACAGCTTCAGGTCTAAAACCACCAGACTCAGAGACAGCATCAGGACTAAAACCACCAGACTCAGGAACAGTTTCAGGACTAAAACCACCAGACTCAGGGACAGCATCAGGACTAAAACCACCAGACTCAGGGACAGCTTCAGGTCTAAAACCACCAGACTCAGGGACAGTTTCAGGTCTAAAACCACCAGACTCAGGGACAGTTTCAGGACTAAAACCACCAGACTCAGGGACAGCATCAGGACTAAAACCACCAGACTCAGGGACAGCATCAGGACTAAAACCACCAGACTCAGAGACAGCATCAGGTCTAAAACCACCAGACTCAGAGACAGCATCAGGTCTAAAACCACCAGACTCAGGGACAGCATCAGGTCTAAAACCACCAGACTCAGGGACAGCATCAGGACTAAAACCACCAGACTCAGGGACAGCATCAGGACTAAAACCACCAGACTCAGGGAACAGCATCAGGTCTAAAACCACCAGACTCAGGACAGCATCAGGACTAAAACCACCAGACTCAGGGACAGTTTCAGGACTAAAACCACCAGACTCAGGGACAGTTTCAGGTCTAAAACCACCAGACTCAGAGACAGCATCAGGACTAAAACCACCAGACTCAGGGACAGCATCAGGACTAAAACCTCCAGACTCAGGGACAGCATCAGGTCTAAAACCATCAGACTCAAGGACAGCATCAGGTCTAAAACCACCAGACTCAGGGACAGCATCAGGACTAAAACCACCAGACTCAGGGACAGCATCAGGTCTAAAACCATCAGACTCAGGGACAGCATCAGGACTAAAACCACCAGACTCAGGGACAGCATCAGGTCTAAAACCACCAGACTCAGGGACAGCATCAGGACTAAAACCACCAGACTCAGGGACAGCATCAGGTCTAAAACCATCAGACTCAGGGACAGCTTCAGGACTAAAACCACCAGACTCAGGGACAGCATCAGGACTAAAACCACCAGACTCAGGGACAGTTTCAGGACTAAAACCATCAGACTCAGGGACAGCTTCAGGACTAAAACCACCAGACTCAGGGACAGCATCAGGACTAAAACCACCAGACTCAGGGACAGTTTCAGGACTATTCCATCAGACTCAGGGACAGCATCAGGACTAAAACCACCAGACTCAGGGACAGCATCAGGACTAAAACCACCAGACTCAGGGACAGTTTCAGGTCTAAAACCACCAGACTCAGGGACAGCATCAGGACTAAAACCACCAGACTCAGGGACAGCATCAGGACTAAACACCTCCAGACTCAGGGACAGTTTCAGGACTAAAACCACCAGACTCAGGGACAGCATCAGGACTAAAACCACCAGACTCAGGGACAGCATCAGGACTAAAACCACCAGACTCAGGGACAGCATCAGGACTAAAACCTCCAGACTCAGAGACAGCATCCGGACTAAAACCACCAGACTCAGGGACAGCATCAGGACTAAAACCACCAGACTCAGAGACAGTTTCAGGTCTAAAACCACCAGACTCAGGGACAGCATCAGGACTAAAACCACCAGACTCAGGGACAGCATCAGGACTAAAACCTCCAGACTCAGGGACAGTTTCAGGACTAAAACCTCCAGACTCAGGGACAGCATCAGGTCTAAAACCACCAGACTCAGGGACAGCTTCAGGACTAAAACCACCAGACTCAGAGACAGTTTCAGGTCTAAAACCACCAGACTCAGGGACAGCATCAGGACTAAAACCACCAGACTCAGGGACAGCATCAGGACTAAAACCACCAGACTCAGAGACAGCATCAGGACTAAAACCACCAGACTCAGGGACAGCATCAGGACTAAAACCACCAGACTCAGGGACAGTTTCAGGTCTAAAACCACCAGACTCAGAGACAGCTTCAGGACTAAAACCACCAGACTCAGGGACAGCTTCAGGACTAAAACCACCAGACTCAGGGACAGCATCAGGACTAAAACCACCAGACTCAGGGACAGTTTCAGGTCTAAAACCACCAGACTCAGAGACAGCATCAGGACTAAAACCACCAGACTCAGGGACAGCATCAGGACTAAAACCACCAGACTCAGGGACAGCATCAGGACTAAAACCTCCAGACTCAGGGACAGTTTCAGGACTAAAACCACCAGACTCAGGGACAGTATCAGGACTAAAACCACCAGACTCAGGGACAGCATCAGGTCTAAAACCATCAGACTCAGGGACAGCATCAGGACTAAAACCACCAGACTCAGGGACAGCATCAGGTCTAAAACCACCAGACTCAGGGACAGCATCAGGACTAAAACCACCAGACTCAGGGACAGTTTCAGGACTAAAACCATCAGACTCAGGGACAGCATCAGGACTAAAACCACCAGACTCAGGGACAGCATCAGGACTAAAACCACCAGACTCAGGGACAGTTTCAGGACTAAAATCCATCAGACTCAGGGACAGCATCAGGACTAAAACCACCAGACTCAGGGACAGCATCAGGGACTAAAACCACCAGACTCAGGGTACAGCATCAGGACTAAAACCACCAGACTCAGAGACAGCATCAGGACTAAAACCACCAGACTCAGGTACAGCATCAGGACTAAAACCACCAGACTCAGGGACAGTTTCAGGACTAAAACCACCAGACTCAGGGACAGCATCAGGACTAAAACCACCAGACTCAGGGACAGCATCAGGACTAAAACCACCAGACTCATGGACAGTTTCAGGACTAAAACCACCAGACTCAGAGACAGCATCAGGACTAAAACCACCAGACTCAGGGACAGCATCAGGACTAAAACCACCAGACTCAGGGACAGTTTCAGGACTAAAACCACCAGACTCAGAGACAGCATCAGGTCTAAAACCACCAGACTCAGGGACAGCATCAGGACTAAAACCACCAGACTCAGGGACAGTTTCAGGACTAAAACCACCAGACTCAGGGACAGCTTTCAGGTCTAAAACCACCAGACTCAGAGACAGTTCAGGACTAAAACCACCAGACTCAGGGACAGTTTCAGGACTAAAACCACCAGACTCGGGGACAGTTTCAGGACTAAAACCACCAGATGCAGGGACAGCATCAGGACTAAAACCACCAGACTCAGGGACAGCATCAGGACTAAAACCACCAGACTCAGGGACAGCATCAGGACTAAAACCACCAGACTCAGGGACAGCATCAGGTCTAAAACCCACCAGACTCAGGGACAGCATCAGGACTAAAACCACCAGACTCAGGGACAGCATCAGGACTAAAACCACCAGACTCAGAGACAGCATCAGGTCTAAAACCATCAGACTCAGAGACAGCATCAGGACTAAAACCACCAGACTCAGGGACAGCATCAGGTCTAAAACCACCAGACTCAGAGACAGCATCAGGACTAAAACCACCAGACTCAGGGACAGCATCAGGTCTAAAACCACCAGACTCAGGGACAGCATCAGGACTAAAACCACCAGACTCAGGGACAGCTTCAGGACTAAAACCACCAGACTCAGGGACAGCATCAGGACTAAAACCACCAGACTCAGGGACAGCATCAGGACTAAAACCACCAGACTCAGGGACAGCATCAGGACTAAAACCACCAGACTCAGGGACAGCATCAGGTCTAAAACCACCAGACTCAGGGACAGCATCAGGACTAAAACCACCAGACTCAGGGACAGCATCAGGACTAAAACCACCAGACTCAGAGACAGCATCAGGTCTAAAACCATCAGACTCAGAGACAGCATCAGGACTAAAACCACCAGACTCAGGGACAGCATCAGGTCTAAAACCACCAGACTCAGAGACAGCATCAGGACTAAAACCACCAGACTCAGGGACAGCATCAGGTCTAAAACCACCAGACTCAGGGACAGCATCAGGTCTAAAACCACCAGACTCAGGGACAGCTTCAGGACTAAAACCACCAGACTCAGGGACAGCATCAGGACTAAAACCACCAGACTCAGGGACAGCATCAGGACTAAAACCACCAGACTCAGGGACAGCATCAGGACTAAAACCACCAGACTCAGGGACAGCATCAGGACTAAAACCACCAGACTCAGGGACAGCATCCAGACTAAACCCACCAGACTCAGGGACAGCATCAGGTCTAAAACCACCAGACTCAGGGACAGCATCAGGTCTAAAACCACCAGACTCAGGGACAGCTTCAGGACTAAAACCACCAGACTCAGAGACAGCATCAGGACTAAAACCACCAGACTCAGGGACAGCATCAGGACTAAAACCACCAGACTCAGGGACAGCATCAGGTCTAAAACCACCAGACTCAGGTACAGTTTCAGGACTAAAACCACCAGACTCAGGGACAGCATCAGGACTAAAACCACCAGACTCAGGGACAGCATCAGGACTAAAACCACCAGACTCAGGGACAGCATCAGGACTAAAACCACCAGACTCAGGGACAGCATCAGGTCTAAAACCATCAGACTCAGGGACAGCTTCAGGACTAAAACCACCAGACTCAGAGACAGCATTTTGCTGTGCAATATTTAATCTCTTTAAGGCAGGGGTACTCAAATACAAATCTTAAAGGTCCAAAATAAATGTTTCAATAAGACAAAGGTCCGTTTATTACGGTCATTCAAACTTTTAAACAATTGCAACAAGATTCTAAACACGAGGTTGCAAAATCATAAAATCTCTGTATGCAGCCGTTCTCATTGTTGTTGTGTCTGTGCTCGACCCTCAGCGTCGCAGAGTAAGATCTGCACAGGTATAAATAAAGGCAGCTGCACCCTCTTTCGTTCAGCATTCCCATTAGTGCTTTATAAATGTCTTGCCCCCCCCCTGTGTGTCCACTGAGGTTCGTCAGGCCCAACATATCTTCAACAAACCCCCCTTTGCCTCATCATAAAAACTCACACACACCAGCAACTGAGCATCCTCAGTGTGTCAGTGGACTCACCCACAGCTCAGGAAATGCACTGATCACAAAGCTGATGAATCACATCACCAGCCAGTCTGTATGTTCTTCTGGTTGCTGTGGAATCTGAGGGGCTTTGCTTGACCTGTTATTTCCTCTTTGTGTTTGCCTTCAACCTGGTCTCCATCACTTCAGTCATGCATTCTTTATACTCAGTTATGATCCAGTGGAGAGTCCTTACCTGCTGGCCTAGTTCAATCAAAGAGGTTACTTTCTGTTGGCTGGGCAGTGTAGTTTTACACACCGTCTGATTTGACTTTCTCAGGACTTAAAACAGTTTTTTGGGGGCAGACCCCCTAAAAGAAACAAATATATTTACACACGTAAGGTCATCATCTTAATAGTTTGTATGCTCATCCGTGAGCAGAGCATCACGTTGACGTGTATCGCAGCTGAATGCGGCGATTACCATTTTGTTCAGCAAAACGCCTCACAGACGTATTCAGGTCAAAGCTTTAGTGCGTTTTGATTGGATGCTGAGTGCAGCCACACTGACAGGCTCTGCTCTGTCAGACCGCACCTCATTCCTTCAGCGCTTGGGTCCGAATGCTTCTCGTTTTGCGCCGTCCCGTTCAAATGAAATCGCCGCCAATCATATGTCCACGCTCGCACCAGGACCGGGGGAGGGGTTACATGACGTGCATCTTGTGCTGCATTCACTTGCACTCGGACATTAGAGACTTTCTCTCATAAATGTCCGATGAACGCTGTTTGCAGTCTATGGACATAGCGGATCATTTTGACTCGTTGCGTTGTGGCGATGTCTCGCAGATAACACAGATAATACATATGAAAAGTATAATTTGCTCAGAGTCCAGAGACAGTTGTGGTTCGGTCCGGATCCGGACCGGAGTCCGCACTTTGAGGATGCCTGCTTTAAGGTCTCAGTCTAGAGTTTAGAGATCTCAAAGTCTTCTTCACCTTATAGCTGATCTTTGCTGCTTCGTTCAGGATACAGGACTTCCAGTTTTCGTCAGTGGTCTGCAGAACACAAAACAACACATCAGTGTGTGTGTGTGTGTGTGTGTGTGTGTGTATGTGTGTGTGTGTGTGTGTGTGTGTTACCTGCAGGCTCAGTTCAGACAGTGTTACTCCCACAGACAGGGGGCGCTCTGGGTCCGACAGCTGAAACAAACATAGAGTCCATCAGAATCACGCTGAAGAGCTGACTGAAGAAGAACCTGGATCTGGAGCTAGACCAAGATCCAGACCAGACCAGAACCAAGACCAAAACTTGGATCTGGAGCTAGACCTAGACCAGAACCAGGATATAGAACAGAACCAGAACTTGTACTCACGTCGTCCTCGAAGCGCAGGTGGATGCTGGTGATCTTCACCTGCAGGTTTTTGATCACCTGAGTCGCCAGTTTCTCTGCAAACGAGTCCTTCTTCTGGTCCTGAGGCTTTTCTGAATGAGACAGGAAGAGACCTGATGAGACCGGACCCTGATGAGACCTGATGAGACCGGACCCTGATGAGACCTGATGAGACCTGACCCTGATGAGACCTGATGAGACCGGACCCTGATGAGACCTGATGAGACCTGAACCTGATGAGACCTGACCCTGATGAGACCTGATGAGACCTGAACCTGATGAGACCTGACCCTGATGAGACCTGATGAGACCTGACCCTGATGAGACCTAATGAGACCCCGATGAGACCTGATGAGACCTGAACCTGATGAGACCTGACCCTGATGAGACCTGACCCTGATGAGACCTAAACCTGATGAGACCTGACCCTGATGAGACCTGACCCTGATGAGACCTGAACCTGATGAGACCTGATGAGACCTGACCCTGATGAGACCTGAACCTGATGAGACCTGACCCTGATGAGACCTGAACCTGATCCTGATGAGACCTGACCCTGATGAGACCTGATGAGACCTGAACCTGATGAGACCTGAACCTGATGAGACCTGACCCTGGTGAGACCTGACCCTGATGAGACCTGACCCTGATGAGACCTGACCTTGATGAGACCTGAACCTGATGAGACCTGACCCTGATGAGACCTGACCCTGATGAGACCTGACCCTGATGAGACCTGACCCTGATGAGACCTGACCCTGATGAGACCTGATGAGACCTGACCCTGATGAGACCTGACCCTGATGAGACCTGACCCTGATGAGACCTGACCCTGATGAGACCTGACCCTGATGAGACCTGAACCTGATGAGACCTGACCCTGATGAGACCTGACCCTGATGAGACCTGAACCTGATGAGACCTGATGAGACCTGACCCTGATGAGACCTGACCCTGATGAGACCTGAACCTGATGAGACCTGACCCTGATGAGACCTGAACCTGATGAGACCTGATCCTGATGAGACCTGACCCTGATGAGACCTGACCCTGATGAGACCTGAACCTGATGAGACCTGATGAGACCTGACCCTGATGAGACCTGACCCTGATGAGACCTGACCCTGATGAGACCTGACCCTGATGAGACCTGAACCTGATGAGACCTGAACCTGATGAGACCTGACCCGTGTGAGACCTGACCCTGATGAGACCTGACCTTGATGAGACCTGAACCTGATGAGACCTGACCCTGATGAGACCTGACCCTGATGAGACCTGACCCTGATGAGACCTGACCCTGATGAGACCTGACCCTGATGAGACCTGATGAGACCTGACCCTGATGAGACCTGATCCTGATGAGACCTGACCCTGATGAGACCTCGACCTGATGGTTCACCAACTTTGACTGTGTGTGTCCTGTTAGCATTAGCCTCAGTTGCCTCATTAGCATATTTAAATGTACCTGAGTTTCTGTCGCAGAGTTTTTTCTTCAGGCTTTTTTTAACCTTCTTGTGTTTTTTATTTCCTTTTGAGACTTTGGCAGCATTAAAGAGAGAGAAGAGAGTTAGACAGGAAGTAACAGACAGGATGGAAGAGACAGGATGGAAGAGACAGGAAGTAACAGACAGGAAGTAACAGACAGGATGGAAGAGACAGGATGGAAGAGACAGGAAGTAACAGACAGGAAGTAACAGACAGGATGGAACAGACAGGAAGTAACAGATAGGAAGTAAAGTAAGCGAGTAACAGACAGGAAGTAACAGATAGGAAGTAACAGACAGGAAGTAACAGACAGGAAGTAACAGACAGGAAGTAACAGACAGGATGGAACAGACAGGAAGTAACAGATAGGAAGTAAAGTAAGCGAGTAACAGACAGGAAGTAACAGATAGGAAGTAACAGACAGGAAGTAACAGACAGGAAGTAACAGACAGGAAGTAACAGACAGGAAGTAACAGATAGGAAGTAGCAGACAGGAAGTAACAGACAGGAAGTAACAGACAGGAAGTAAAGTAAGCGAGTAACAGACAGGAAGTACCAGACAGGAAGTAACAGATAGGAAGTACCAGACAGGAAGATACATACAGGAAGTAACACACAGGAAGTATAGTAAGCGAGTAACAGACAGGAAGTAACAGATAGGAAGTAGCAGACAGGAAGAAACAGACAGGAAGTAACAGACAGGAAGTAAAGTAAGCGAGTACCATACAGGAAGTACCAGACAGGAAGTAACAGACAGGATGGAAAAGACAGGATGGAACAGACAGGAAGTAACAGATAGGAAGTAACAGACAGGAAGTAAAGTAAGCGAGTAACATACAGGAAGTAACATATAGGAAGTAGCAGACAGGAAGTAACAGACAGGAAGTAACAGACAGGAAGTAAAGTAAGCGAGTAACAGACAGGAAGTACCAGACAGGAAGTAACATATAGGAAATAACAGACAGGAAGTACAGTAAGCGAGTAACAGACAGGAAGTACCAGACAGGAAGTAACAGACAGGAAGTAACAGACAGGAAGTACCAGACAGGAAGTAACATATAAACAGATAGGAAGTATCAGACAGGAAGATACAGAGGGGAAGTAACAGACAGGAAGTAAAGTAAACGAGTAACAGACAGGATGTAACAAACAGGAAGTAACAGCAACACTAGTGTGTGTGTGTGTGTGTGTGTGTTTGTGTTACCATTGTGAGGCTCCTGGTAAACAACACTCTCCAAGCTGAACAGCAAATCTCCCGTTTGAGACGCTGACAGCGAACGCAGCATGAATAGTTCAGACACAAAGTTAGATTTGACGTCAGTCAGAGGTCACACAGAGGTCAGTCAGAGGTCAGTCTGAAGTCAGAGGTGAGAGGTCAGTCAGAGGTCACACAGAGGTCAGTCAGAGGTCAGTCTGAAGTCAGAGGTGAGAGGTCAGTCAGAGGTCACACAGAGGTCAGTCAGAAGTAGGGCTGTGCAATTAATCATATTTTAATCGCAATTACGATTTTGGCCCGCCACAATTACGAAAACAACATCATTGAAAAAACCCATTATGTTGCTCTGCTCGGTTGTGACAGGGCACTACACTACTATTTGTTTTAGTCTAATTTATTTATATATGTTTAGTAGCTTGTGGAAGTGCGCTCAAAATATTTGTTGATCTTGTTTTTTAGTATTTATTATTTTTATATTATTTATTTAAATGTAAATATATCATTTATTTTAGTATTGGTTTTTCAGTTGAATTATACGTTCAGGGTAATCAGCAGTTAAAAAGATACTGTTCAAATTATTATTATTTGTTTTAAAGTTCAATAAATGGATGTTTTCAAAGTCAATGAATAATCATATTTAATAATCGTGATATCAATTATTGACCAAAATAATCGTGATTTTTGCCATAATCGCACAGCCCTAGTCAGAGGTCAGTCAGAGGTCAGTCAGACGTCAGAGAACATTCAGGTCAGTCAGAGGTCAGAGAACATTCAGGTCAGTCAGAGGTCGTCCTCTCACCTCTGGACGCAGCCAGCTGCATGGCCTCCTCGATGCGCTGCAGCTCCTTCTGTTTGGCCTCCTGCTGGTAGAGGTCTTCCTTCAACTCATCGTACTTTATCGCTGAAACAAAGAGAAGTCCTCATTACT
Source organism: Champsocephalus gunnari (assembly GCA_036324595.1). Lineage (NCBI taxonomy): Eukaryota > Metazoa > Chordata > Actinopteri > Perciformes > Channichthyidae > Champsocephalus > Champsocephalus gunnari. The sequence goes on along the minus strand of CM070449.1, from coordinate 41,590,678 downwards.
GATCAAAGACCTATTGATGTGGGGCTCGTTAGCTCGTGTGGGACTCGTTAGCACGAGTGGGACTCGTTAGCTCGTGTGGGACTCGTTAGCTCGAGTGGGACTCGTTAGCTCGAGTGGGACTCGTTAGCTCGTGTGGGACTCGTTAGCTCGTGTGGGACTCGTTAGCTCGAGTGGGACTCGTTAGCTCGAGTGGGACTCGTTAGCTCGTGTGGGACTCGTTAGCTCGAGTGGGACTCGTTAGCTCGAGTGGGACTCGTTAGCTCGTGTGGGACTCGTTAGCTCGTGTGGGACTCGTTAGCTCGTGTGGGACTCGTTAGCTCGAGTGGGACTCGTTAGCACGTGTGGGACTCGTTAGCTCGTGTGGGACTCGTTAGCTCGAGTGGGACTCGTTAGCACGAGTGGGACTCGTTAGCTCGAGTGGGACTCGTTAGCACGTGTGGGACTCGTTAGCTCGTGTGGGACTCGTTAGCTCGAGTGGGACTCGTTAGCTCGTGTGGGACTCGTTAGCACGAGTGGGACTCGTTAGCTCGTGTGGGACTCGTTAGCTCGAGTGGGACTCGTTAGCACGTGTGGGACTCGTTAGCTCGTGTGGGACTCGTTAGCTCGAGTGGGACTCGTTAGCACGAGTGGGACTCGTTAGCTCGAGTGGGACTCGTTAGCACGTGTGGGACTCGTTAGCTCGTGTGGGACTCGTTAGCTCGAGTGGGACTCGTTAGCTCGTGTGGGACTCGTTAGCACGAGTGGGACTCGTTAGCTCGTGTGGGACTCGTTAGCTCGTGTGGGACTCGTTAGCTCGTGTGGGACTCGTTAGCTCGTGTGGGACTCGTTAGCTCGAGTGGGACAAAGAGGTTTCAAAGAGCAGGTTAACACTAGTATTCAGTTATCAATGTGCAGACAACACACACACACACACACACACACACACACACACACACACACACACACACACACACACACACACACACACACACACACACACACACACACACACACACACACACACACACACACACACACACACACACACACACACACACACACACACACACACACACTCACACACACACACACACACACACACACACACACACACACACACACACACACACACACACACACACACACACACACACACACACACACACACACACACACACACACACACACAGTGTTCTCTCTCTCTCTCTCACTCACTGGCTCCGGGCACCACCAGCAGGTATAGTCCGTCCAGCGTAGCGACCACAGCATCGCTGTAGAGGTTCTTCCAGGGGATCTTCAGCGTTAGCCGCCCTGAAACACAAGCAGGACTTTAATCAAACGTATCTACTTTAAAGAGTCCTCTCTACTGTAAAGAGTCCTCTCCGGCTGATGTTCAGGTGTATATCAGTATGTAGTGTCTCTACTTTAAAGAGTCCTCTCCTGCTGATGTTCAGGTGTATATCAGTATGTAGTGTCTCTACTTTAAAGAGTCCTCTCCTGCTGATGTTCAGGTGTATATCAGTATGTAGTGTCTCTACTTTAAAGAGTCCTCTCCTGCTGATGTTCAGGTGTATATCAGTATGTAGTGTCTCTACTTTAAAGAGTCCTCTCCTGCTGATGTTCAGGTGTATATCAGTATGTAGTGTCTCTACTTTAAAGAGTCCTCTCCTGCTGATGTTCAGGTGTATATCAGTATGTAGTGTCTCTACTTTAAAGAGTCCTCTCCTGCTGATGTTCAGGTGTATATCAGTATGTAGTGTCTCTACTTTAAAGAGTCCTCTCCTGCTGATGTTCAGGTGTATATCAGTATGTAGTGTCTCTACTTTAAAGAGTCCTCTCCTGCTGATGTTCAGGTGTATATCAGTATGTAGTGTCTCTACTTTAAAGAGTCCTCTCCTGCTGATGTTCAGGTGTATATCAGTATGTAGTGTCTCTACTTTAAAGAGTCCTCTCCTGCTGATGTTCAGGTGTATATCAGTATGTAGTGTCTCTACTTTAAAGAGTCCTCTCCTGCTGATGTTCAGGTGTATATCAGTATGTAGTGTCTCTACTTTAAAGAGTCCTCTCCTGCTGATGTTCAGGTGTATATCAGTATGTAGTGTCTCTACTTTAAAGAGTCCTCTCCTGCTGATGTTCAGGTGTATATCAGTATGTAGTGTCTCTACTTTAAAGAGTCCTCTCCTGCTGATGTTCAGGTGTATATCAGTATGTAGTGTCTCTACTTTAAAGAGTCCTCTCCTGCTGATGTTCAGGTGTATATCAGTATGTAGTGTCTCTACTTTAAAGAGTCCTCTCCTGCTGATGTTCAGGTGTATATCAGTATGTAGTGTCTCTACTTTAAAGAGTCCTCTCCTGCTGATGTTCAGGTGTATATCAGTATGTAGTGTCTCTACTTTAAAGAGTCCTCTCCTGCTGATGTTCAGGTGTATATCAGTATGTAGTGTCTCTACTTTAAAGAGTCCTCTCCTGCTGATGTTCAGGTGTATATCAGTATGTAGTGTCTCTACTTTAAAGAGTCCTCTCCTGCTGATGTTCAGGTGTATATCAGTATGTAGTGTCTCTACTTTAAAGAGTCCTCTCCTGCTGATGTTCAGGTGTATATCAGTATGTAGTGTCTCTACTTTAAAGAGTCCTCTCCTGCTGATGTTCAGGTGTATATCAGTATGTAGTGTCTCTACTTTAAAGAGTCCTCTCTACTTTAAAGAGTCCTCTCCTGCTGATGTTCAGGTGTATATCAGTATGTAGTGTCTCTACTTTAAAGAGTCCTCTCCTGCTGATGTTCAGGTGTATATCAGTATGTAGTGTCTCTACTTTAAAGAGTCCTCTCCTGCTGATGTTCAGGTGTATATCAGTATGTAGTGTCTCTACTTTAAAGAGTCCTCTCCTGCTGATGTTCAGGTGTATATCAGTATGTAGTGTCTCTACTTTAAAGAGTCCTCTCCTGCTGATGTTCAGGTGTATATCAGTATGTAGTGTCTCTACTTTAAAGAGTCCTCTCCTGCTGATGTTCAGGTGTATATCAGTATGTAGTGTCTCTACTTTAAAGAGTCCTCTCCTGCTGATGTTCAGGTGTATATCAGTATGTAGTGACTCTACTTTAAAGAGTCCTCTCCTGCTGATGTTCAGGTGTATATCAGTATGTAGTGTCTCTACTTTAAAGAGTCCTCTCCTGCTGATGTTCAGGTGTATATCAGTATGTAGTGTCTCTACTTTAAAGAGTCCTCTCCTGCTGATGTTCAGGTGTATATCAGTATGTAGTGTCTCTACTTTAAAGAGTCCTCTCCTGCTGATGTTCAGGTGTATATCAGTATGTAGTGTCTCTACTTTAAAGAGTCCTCTCCTGCTGATGTTCAGGTGTATATCAGTATGTAGTGTCTCTACTTTAAAGAGTCCTCTCCTGCTGATGTTCAGGTGTATATCAGTATGTAGTGTCTCTACTTTAAAGAGTCCTCTCCTGCTGATGTTCAGGTGTATATCAGTATGTAGTGTCTCTACTTTAAAGAGTCCTCTCCTGCTGATGTTCAGGTGTATATCAGTATGTAGTGTCTCTACTTTAAAGAGTCCTCTCCTGCTGATGTTCAGGTGTATATCAGTATGTAGTGTCTCTACTTTAAAGAGTCCTCTCCTGCTGATGTTCAGGTGTATATCAGTATGTAGTGTCTCTACTTTAAAGAGTCCTCTCCTGCTGATGTTCAGGTGTATATCAGTATGTAGTGTCTCTACTTTAAAGAGTCCTCTCCTGCTGATGTTCAGGTGTATATCAGTATGTAGTGTCTCTACTTTAAAGAGTCCTCTCCTGCTGATGTTCAGGTGTATATCAGTATGTAGTGTCTCTACTTTAAAGAGTCCTCTCCTGCTGATGTTCAGGTGTATATCAGTATGTAGTGTCTCTACTTTAAAGAGTCCTCTCCTGCTGATGTTCAGGTGTATATCAGTATGTAGTGTCTCTACTTTAAAGAGTCCTCTCCTGCTGATGTTCAGGTGTATATCAGTATGTAGTGTCTCTACTTTAAAGAGTCCTCTCCTGCTGATGTTCAGGTGTATATCAGTATGTAGTGTCTCTACTTTAAAGAGTCCTCTCCTGCTGATGTTCAGGTGTATATCAGTATGTAGTGTCTCTACTTTAAAGAGTCCTCTCCTGCTGATGTTCAGGTGTATATCAGTATGTAGTGTCTCTACTTTAAAGAGTCCTCTCCTGCTGATGTTCAGGTGTATATCAGTATGTAGTGTCTCTACTTTAAAGAGTCCTCTCCTGCTGATGTTCAGGTGTATATCAGTATGTAGTGTCTCTACTTTAAAGAGTCCTCTCCTGCTGATGTTCAGGTGTATATCAGTATGTAGTGTCTCTACTTTAAAGAGTCCTCTCCTGCTGATGTTCAGGTGTATATCAGTATGTAGTGTCTCTACTTTAAAGAGTCCTCTCCTGCTGATGTTCAGGTGTATATCAGTATGTAGTGTCTCTACTTTAAAGAGTCCTCTCCTGCTGATGTTCAGGTGTATATCAGTATGTAGTGTCTCTACTTTAAAGAGTCCTCTCCTGCTGATGTTCAGGTGTATATCAGTATGTAGTGTCTCTACTTTAAAGAGTCCTCTCCTGCTGATGTTCAGGTGTATATCAGTATGTAGTGTCTCTACTTTAAAGAGTCCTCTCCTGCTGATGTTCAGGTGTATATCAGTATGTAGTGTCTCTACTTTAAAGAGTCCTCTCCTGCTGATGTTCAGGTGTATATCAGTATGTAGTGTCTCTACTTTAAAGAGTCCTCTCCTGCTGATGTTCAGGTGTATATCAGTATGTAGTGTCTCTACTTTAAAGAGTCCTCTCCTGCTGATGTTCAGGTGTATATCAGTATGTAGTGTCTCTACTTTAAAGAGTCCTCTCCTGCTGATGTTCAGGTGTATATCAGTATGTAGTGTCTCTACTTTAAAGAGTCCTCTCCTGCTGATGTTCAGGTGTATATCAGTATGTAGTGTCTCTACTTTAAAGAGTCCTCTCCTGCTGATGTTCAGGTGTATATCAGTATGTAGTGTCTCTACTTTAAAGAGTCCTCTCCTGCTGATGTTCAGGTGTATATCAGTATGTAGTGTCTCTACTTTAAAGAGTCCTCTCCTGCTGATGTTCAGGTGTATATCAGTATGTAGTGTCTCTACTTTAAAGAGTCCTCTCCTGCTGATGTTCAGGTGTATATCAGTATGTAGTGTCTCTACTTTAAAGAGTCCTCTCCTGCTGATGTTCAGGTGTATATCAGTATGTAGTGTCTCTACTTTAAAGAGTCCTCTCCTGCTGATGTTCAGGTGTATATCAGTATGTAGTGTCTCTACTTTAAAGAGTCCTCTCCTGCTGATGTTCAGGTGTATATCAGTATGTAGTGTCTCTACTTTAAAGAGTCCTCTCCTGCTGATGTTCAGGTGTATATCAGTATGTAGTGTCTCTACTTTAAAGAGTCCTCTCCTGCTGATGTTCAGGTGTATATCAGTATGTAGTGTCTCTACTTTAAAGAGTCCTCTCCTGCTGATGTTCAGGTGTATATCAGTATGTAGTGTCTCTACTTTAAAGAGTCCTCTCCTGCTGATGTTCAGGTGTATATCAGTATGTAGTGTCTCTACTTTAAAGAGTCCTCTCCTGCTGATGTTCAGGTGTATATCAGTATGTAGTGTCTCTACTTTAAAGAGTCCTCTCCTGCTGATGTTCAGGTGTATATCAGTATGTAGTGTCTCTACTTTAAAGAGTCCTCTCCTGCTGATGTTCAGGTGTATATCAGTATGTAGTGTCTCTACTTTAAAGAGTCCTCTCCTGCTGATGTTCAGGTGTATATCAGTATGTAGTGTCTCTACTTTAAAGAGTCCTCTCCTGCTGATGTTCAGGTGTATATCAGTATGTAGTGTCTCTACTTTAAAGAGTCCTCTCCTGCTGATGTTCAGGTGTATATCAGTATGTAGTGTCTCTACTTTAAAGAGTCCTCTCCTGCTGATGTTCAGGTGTATATCAGTATGTAGTGTCTCTACTTTAAAGAGTCCTCTCCTGCTGATGTTCAGGTGTATATCAGTATGTAGTGTCTCTACTTTAAAGAGTCCTCTCCTGCTGATGTTCAGGTGTATATCAGTATGTAGTGTCTCTACTTTAAAGAGTCCTCTCCTGCTGATGTTCAGGTGTATATCAGTATGTAGTGTCTCTACTTTAAAGAGTCCTCTCTGCTGATGTTCAGGTGTATATCAGTATGTAGTGTCTCTACTTTAAAGAGTCCTCTCCTGCTGATGTTCAGGTGTATATCAGTATGTAGTGTCTCTACTTTAAAGAGTCCTCTCCTGCTGATGTTCAGGTGTATATCAGTATGTAGTGTCTCTACTTTAAAGAGTCCTCTCCTGCTGATGTTCAGGTGTATATCAGTATGTAGTGTCTCTACTTTAAAGAGTCCTCTCCTGCTGATGTTCAGGTGTATATCAGTATGTAGTGTCTCTACTTTAAAGAGTCCTCTCCTGCTGATGTTCAGGTGTATATCAGTATGTAGTGTCTCTACTTTAAAGAGTCCTCTCCTGCTGATGTTCAGGTGTATATCAGTATGTAGTGTCTCTACTTTAAAGAGTCCTCTCCTGCTGATGTTCAGGTGTATATCAGTATGTAGTGTCTCTACTTTAAAGAGTCCTCTCCTGCTGATGTTCAGGTGTATATCAGTATGTAGTGTCTCTACTCCACTAGCTCTTTCCTGAAGTACTCCACTAGCCCCCTCCCCTCCTCTTTCCTGAAGTACTCCACTAGCCCCCCCCCCTCTTTCCTGAAGTACTCCACTAGCCCCCCCCCCTCTTTCCTGAAGTACTCCACTAGCCCCCCCCCCTCTTTCCTGAAGTACTCCACTAGCTCTTTCCTGAAGTACTCCCCGCTGATAGAAATCAACACGTAATGGATTCAGACCCCCCGGTGTGATGAGTGATGTGTGTGTGTGTGTGTGTGTGTGTGTGTGTGTGTGTGTGTGTGTGTGTGTGTGTGGACATAGTTGGAATGGAGATTAATCTGATCGTTGACAGCCTTAATTTAAATATATATGTTGATGTCTGAACTCACCGATCTGTCCGGCCTTCACTTTGAACGGAACATCGAACTCACTCTGAAACACACACATAGTTTCAGTTATATTCATGTACACAGTTAATATTTCATTCAGTTATATTCATGTACACAGTTAATATTTCATTCAGTTATATTCATGTACACAGTTAATATTTCATTCAGTTATATTCATGTACACAGTTAATATTTCATTCAGTTATATTCATGTACACAGTTAATATTTCATTCAGTTATATTCATGTACACACAGTTAATATTTCATTCAGTTATATTCATGTACACAGTTAATATTTCATTCAGTTATATTCATGTACACAGTTAATATTTCATTCAGTTATATTCATGTACACAGTTAATATTTCATTCAGTTATATTCATGTACACACAGTTAATATTTCATTCAGTTATATTCATGTACACACAGTTAATATTTCATTCAGTTATATTCATGTACACAGTTAATATTTCATTCAGTTATATTCATGTACACACAGTTAATATTTCATTCAGTTATATTCATGTACACACAGTTAATATTTCATTCAGTTATATTCATGTACACACAGTTAATATTTCATTCAGTTGTATTCATGTACACAGTTAATATTTCATTCAGTTATATTCATGTACACAGTTAATATTTCATTCAGTTATATTCATGTACACACAGTTAATATTTCATTCAGTTATATTCATGTACACAGTTAATATTTCATTCAGTTATATTCATGTACACACAGTTAATATTTCATTCAGTTGTATTCATGTACACAGTTAATATTTCATTCAGTTATATTCATGTACACAGTTAATATTTCATTCAGTTATATTCATGTACACAGTTAATATTTCATTCAGTTGTATTCATGTACACAGTTAATATTTCATTCAGTTATATTCATGTACACAGTTAATATTTCATTCAGTTATATTCATGTACACAGTTAATATTTCATTCAGTTATATTCATGTACACATAGTTAATATTTCATTCAGTTATATTCATGTACACAGTTAATATTTCATTCAGTTATATTCATGTACACAAGTTAATATTTCATTCAGTTATATTCATGTACACACAGTTAATATTTCATTCAGTTATATTCATGTACACAGTTAATATTTCATTCATGTACACACAGTTAATATTTCATTCAGTTATATTCATGTACACACAGTTAATATTTCATTCAGTTATATTCATGTACACACAGTTAATATTTCATTCAGTTATATTCATGTACACACAGTTAATATTTCATTCAGTTATATTCATGTACACACAGTTAATATTTCATTCAGTTATATTCATGTACACAGTTAATATTTCATTCAGTTATATTCATGTACACAGTTAATATTTCATTCAGTTATATTCATGTACACAGTTAATATTTCATTCAGTTATATTCATGTACACAGTTAATATTTCATTCAGTTATATTCATGTACACACAGTTAATATTTCATTCAGTTATATTCATGTACACACAGTTAATATTTCATTCAGTTATATTCATGTACACACAGTTAATATTTCATTCAGTTATATTCATGTACACAGTTAATATTTCATTCAGTTATATTCATGTACACACAGTTAATATTCATGTACACATAGTTAATATTTCATTCAGTTATATTCATGTCACACAGTTAATATTTCATTCAGTTATATTCATGTACACACAGTTAATATTTCATTCAGTTATATTCATGTACACACAGTTAATATTTCATTCAGTTATATTCATGTACACAGTTAATATTTCATTCAGTTATATTCATGTACACAGTTAATATTTCATTCAGTTATATTCATGTACACAGTTAATATTTCATTCAGTTATATTCATGTACACACAGTTAATATTTCATTCAGTTATATTCATGTACACAGTTAATATTTCATTCAGTTATATTCATGTACACACAGTTAATATTTCATTCAGTTATATTCATGTACACAGTTAATATTTCATTCAGTTATATTCATGTACACAGTTAATATTTCATTCAGTTATATTCATGTACACAGTTAATATTTCATTCAGTTATATTCATGTACACACAGTTAATATTTCATTCAGTTATATTCATGTACACACAGTTAATATTTCATTCAGTTGTATTCATGTACACACAGTTAATATTTCATTCAGTTATATTCATGTACACAGTTAATATTTCATTCAGTTATATTCATGTACACAGTTAATATTTCATTCAGTTATATTCATGTACACACAGTTAATATTTCATTCAGTTATATTCATGTACACAGTTAATATTTCATTCAGTTATATTCATGTACACACAGTTAATATTTCATTCAGTTATATTCATGTACACAGTTAATATTTCATTCAGTTATATTCATGTACACAGTTAATATTTCATTCAGTTATATTCATGTACACAGTTAATATTTCATTCAGTTATATTCATGTACACAGTTAATATTTCATTCAGTTATATTCATGTACACAGTTAATATTTCATTCAGTTATATTCATGTACACAGTTAATATTTCATTCAGTTATATTCATGTACACATAGTTAATATTTCATTCAGTTATATTCATGTACACAGTTAATATTTCATTCAGTTATATTCATGTACACACAGTTAATATTTCATTCAGTTATATTCATGTACACACAGTTAATATTTCATTCAGTTATATTCATGTACACAGTTAATATTTCATTCATGTACACACAGTTAATATTTCATTCAGTTATATTCATGTACACACAGTTAATATTTCATTCAGTTATATTCATGTACACACAGTTAATATTTCATTCAGTTATATTCATGTACACACAGTTAATATTTCATTCAGTTATATTCATGTACACACAGTTAATATTTCATTCAGTTATATTCATGTACACACAGTTAATATTTCATTCAGTTATATTCATGTACACAGTTAATATTTCATTCAGTTATATTCATGTACACACAGTTAATATTTCATTCAGTTATATTCATGTACACAGTTAATATTTCATTCAGTTATATTCATGTACACAGTTAATATTTCATTCAGTTATATTCATGTACACAGTTAATATTTCATTCAGTTATATTCATGTACACAGTTAATATTTCATTCAGTTATATTCATGTACACACAGTTAATATTTCATTCAGTTATATTCATGTACACACAGTTAATATTTCATTCAGTTATATTCATGTACACAGTTAATATTTCATTCAGTTATATTCATGTACACAGTTAATATTTCATTCAGTTATATTCATGTACACAGTTAATATTTCATTCAGTTATATTCATGTACACAGTTAATATTTCATTCAGTTATATTCATGTACACACAGTTAATATTTCATTCAGTTATATTCATGTACACACAGTTAATATTTCATTCAGTTATATTCATGTACACACAGTTAATATTTCATTCAGTTATATTCATGTACACAGTTAATATTTCATTCAGTTATATTCATGTACACACAGTTAATATTTCATTCAGTATATTCATGTACACAGTTAATATTTCATTCAGTTATATTCATGTCACACAGTTAATATTTCATTCAGTTATATTCATGTACACACAGTTAATATTTCATTCAGTTATATTCATGTACACACAGTTAATATTTCATTCAGTTATATTCATGTACACACAGTTAATATTTCATTCAGTTATATTCATGTACACACAGTTAATATTTCATTCAGTTATATTCATGTACACACAGTTAATATTTCATTCAGTTATATTCATGTACACACAGTTAATATTTCATTCAGTTATATTCATGTACACAGTTAATATTTCATTCAGTTATATTCATGTACACACAGTTAATATTTCATTCAGTTATATTCATGTACACAGTTAATATTTCATTCAGTTATATTCATGTACACAGTTAATATTTCATTCAGTTATATTCATGTACACAGTTAATATTTCATTCAGTTATATTCATGTACACACAGCGTATTCAGTTCGTGAGTGATGTCGGGGCTTACCAGTGCGTTCTCCTTAACCCTGAGGTTCTCCAGAACCACGTTACCTGCACACACACACACACACACACACACACACACACACACACACACACACACACACACACACACACACACACACCACACACACACACACACACACACACACACACCACACACACACACACACACACACACACACACACACACACACACACACACACCACACACACACACACACACACACACACACCACACACACACACACACACACACACACACACACACACACACACACACACACACACACACACACACACACACACACACACCACACACACACACACACACCACACACACACACACACACACACACACACACACACACACACACACACACACACACACACACACACACACACACACACCACACACACACACACACACACACACACACACACACACACACACACACACACACACACACACACACACACACACACACACACACACACACACACACACACACACACACACACACACACACACTAAGGTTAAGGGTTAGGCACGTGTTGGTTGTGGTTAAGGTTTTGATAAGTCTCCAGGAAATGCATGTAAGTCAATGTAATGTCTCCTGAAGTGATGTATACATGTGTGTATGTGTGTGTGTGTGCGTGTGTGTGCGCGTGTGGTTATCTAACCCGTTCACACACTCGGTGTGTTGATGTTAATAATGAGGGGCAATTACAGTTCGGTTTTATATATAATATATTAATATCGCAGCCGATCCGAACAGCGGAACCTTCACTCTAAAGCCATATCTTTAGAAATGTGTGTGTGTGTGTTAATGAAGCAGAAACTGTTGTTGTTATGTTTCTGGACGGAGTCTGGTTCCTAAATAACATCACTTCCGCGTGCGCCACTGTGCTCAGAGAGCCGCGCGGACACATTACACAGGATTAAACTATACATAGATATCACAGCCGATCTGCGCAATATCACCTGTAGTTTAAAGTGTGAATGTATGCACGCGCTCAGGTGTGTTCCTGACGCGTACATTCAGAATAATGTGTTACATTACGATGTTTCCGGACGCGGTCTGGCTCTCACCTCCCCAGATCCCGATCTTCAGCTGGGACTTGTTCAGGTTCTCCACATAGTCTCCAATGAACCTGTTGAGCAGGTCTGAGACCAGGGACTCTAACACCATGATGCGGGTCCAGGTCCTGTTTCTGGTTCAGGTCCTGGTTCGGGTCTTTACTCCAGAGCCGCGTCAGTCCTGAGGAGGATCGACTCTCTCTCTGGGCTCTGCTAGATTGATTACTTCTGCCTGCCCTTTGACAGCGCTGTGTGAGACGGAGAGCATCGATCGGTCATCCGACAAGGGCGCGTGTTTCCACTCAGGCACGTGACCTGTGGCCTGGACCTGAAACAGGATGTGTCCATCAATCACCGACTGAACATAAGATAAGATAAGAAGTTCTTTGTTGATCCCGATCTGGGAAATGTTTGCGTTGCAGGAGTTGGCATTTCATGATAGAGAAATTAAAAGAGTAGAAATAAACAATTCAAAATGTAAACATCTCAATAGAAATAAAATAGCATTCCAAAAGTAGAAAATGCACATGTTGAAATACAAATGTACATTAACAAAATATAAAGCAGGATATTATATATGCATTAAGTGTGTAAGGAATGGAATACGTCAGCACTCACTGGAGTGTGAAGCGGCCGGGATGAGGCCGTGGGTCTCAGCAGGAAACCGATGGACTGTTGACATTCAAGGCCTCGGGGATAGCAAGCCATCCAGCTCATGGAGAAGATGCTAAGTCTGCTAGGAGGGGAAGATTGTATTCATGGAGACATTCCTACACCACTTGCCGCTAGCCAACACGTCCACTAGCCAGCAGCCGGGGCAGAGGCGCTAGCTGGGACACTCCAACCCCACGTCCACTAGCCAGCAGCCCGGGCAGAGGCGCTAGCTGGGACACTCCAACCCCACGTCCACTAGCCAGCAGCCCGGGCAGAGGCGCTAGCTGGGACACTCCAACCCCACGTCCACTAGCCAGCAGCCCGGGCAGAGGCGCTAGCTGGGACACTCCAACCCCACGTCCACTAGCCAGCAGCCCGGGCAGAGGCGCTAGCTGGGACACTCCAACCCCACGTCCACTAGCCAGCAGCCGGGGCAGAGGCGCTAGCTGGGACACTCCAACCCGGTCCCACGGCATTTCGTGTTCACCAACACGATTTTTAATCTATTGATTCGTGTTCACCATCACGATTTGCCCCTTTTTGTCGTGCTGCACATCACGATTTCAAAAGCAATGTATTTCTACCGCCTGCAGCACGTCTTCTTCTCCGGTCGGGTCGAGGGAGACCGGAAGCTGTGTGGTTCATAAAAACATGTTCTGACTCAATATCAAGCCACAGCTATTGCTTTTATTTTAAATCGTATCATTTCGGACTTGTGTTGCTGTGAGGAAAATAAACGGCTCAGAGCCTCAGGATACTGACATCTGCATTTTTAAATCTTTGTTCCTTCTAATTTGTTATTCTTTTCAAAATAACACACTGATATTTACTCACCAATAACACTCACTTATCCTTGCTTTTATTTATTGGTTTGATTCCATAACCTCGGGCTTTTCCGGCGTCCGTCAGGAACTGAATTTCAAAATAAATATTAAAATTGCGGTCGCACTTGTGCGCGCAGTGATGAGCGGGCCCTCGCGTCCGTGCGCCTGTCGGGGAGGGTTGCTGGTCGCCCCCCTCAGTCCTCCGAGACGAGCCGTTTGTTTCTGACCAGGACATCTCAGGCATGTGCGCCCGTTCTGTCGGTACCATGTTTCCTGCATCAACCAGTTAGCGATATGCCGACTGAAGAATAAACATATTTATAACTAGTTCAGCTAGCTCCAGAGGTAGATGGAAGAGCGAAGTGTGTTTGGTCTAACTGTCAGTGTGTGTTTTGCTCAGCTCCGCAGTCCGTCACAGCAAACATTTAAATGTAAACCTAAGACGCAAAGAAGTGCAAGATAACAGATAAATATAAACAACCATCATGTAGATTCAATGATGTGAGAGAAGTTGTAGATTAAGTGTAGACAGTATTTAAAAAAAGACAATGTTAACAGCAATGTAATAAGTATGTACAGTATACGCAAAATGACAAGTACTACATGGCACACAGATGTCATGTTTTAATTATAAGTAAAGTATGTCAGGCTGAAGTGACAGCAGTGATGAGCTCCACACGTCTCCACTCATACGGCTGTGCTGCAGTCAGCGGAGGTGTGGGCGGATCCAGCACCTCAGGTGGCAGCTCTGTCCTTCTGATTGGCCGTGCACTTTTCAAAGTAGGGGTCGTTCCCCAGCAGATCATTTTCACAGAGAAAACAAGAGATCATAATAAAGACATGGTTGCTAAAGCATGATTGAACGATGTAACTGTGAGCCTTATAGACAGAGAAAGCGTTTGTGTGTGGGGGGGGTGTGTTTATTTGTATTCTTTAGTAGATATCCACAAGTAAACAGTAGATCTTTTGCATGAAACCCTATAGTGCTTCACATGATAAAATATACAAGGGCTGCAGCCTGATATACATGATGTGCTTTAGGAGCTGTGTGTGTGTGTTTTACATTCAGTAGGTGTCTGTTGTGTGTGTGTGTGTGTGTGTGTGTGTGTGTGTGTGTGTGTGTGTGTGTGTGTGTGTGTGTGTGTGTGTGTGTGTGTGTGTGTGTGTGTGTGTGTGTGTGTGTGTGTGTGTGTGTGTGTGTGTGTGTGTGTTTTACATTCAGTAGGTGTCTGTTGTGTGTGTGTGTGTGTGTGTGTGTGTGTGTGTGTGTGTGTGTGTGTTTTACATTCAGTAGGTGTCTGTTGTGTGTGTGTGTGTGTGTGTGTGTGTGTGTGTGTGTGTGTGTGTGTGTGTGTGTGTGTGTGTGTGTGTGTGTGTGTGTGTGTGTGTGTGTGTGGTTTAGGAGTTATGAGCATTTCTTTCTAAGCCCCGCATTTAGATTAATGACGGGCATATTTATGGACTGAACGTGCTCATGCTCTACAGTAATGTGTCTGACCCTCCCCTGATGCTGGATACTAAGTTTGGCGTTGAAAAAGAAAACATGGACATTTAAGGTAATATTTCACTGTTTTTAACATTATGGTAATTTTAGAAAAATGAAGTAGGTGGAGCTTTGGGGTTCCAGGACATAATATGTAGAGTAGGTCCACCCGAATAAGTGGGCAAAATGTCAGGTCATTCGGAGTTAAGGTGCCACTTTGTAAAGGTTTCCAAAAATGGAAATGTAGTAGTTTGGATGAATTTGCTACATGTAAATCGTCAAAAATGGTGTATTCGCTGTTAGCTTACGACCTTCACGAGTATTTTTTAAAAATGTGCTCCTCAATTAAGCATCAAATGGGATAGGGGCTGAACCTGTCCTGCATTGGAATTTTTCCGATCATTCCCCTAGGAGGAGTTCGCAAGAACGTGCGTAAAATGGCTGAAAAACGCACATTTTTCAAAATGGCCGACTTTCTGGGGGGCGGAGCTAATGGAAGGCAATTTGAAATATGTGTACAATCATAAAAGTAATATGTATACAGCGTTTCGTGAATATCGGAATAACTATATCCGAGTAGTTTAGAGTAATTTGCGACATGTAAATCGTCAAAAATGGTGTATTCGCTGTTAGCTTACGACCTCCACGAGTAATTTTTCAAAAATGTGCTCCGCAATTAAGTATCATATGGGATAGGGGCTGAACCTGTCATGCATTGGAATTATTCCGATCATTCCTCTTGGAGGAGTTCGCAAGAACGTGCGTAAAATGGCTGAAAAACGCACATTTTTCAAAATGGCCGACTTTCTGGGGGGCGGAGCTAATGGAAGGCAATTTGAAATATGTGTGCAATCATAAAAGTAATATGTATACAGCGTTTCGTGAATATCGGAATAACTATATCCGAGTAGTTTAGAGTAATTTGCGACATGTAAATCGTCAAAAATGGTGTATTCGCTGTTAGCTTACGACCTCCACGAGTAATTTTTCAAAAATGTGCTCCGCAATTAAGTATCATATGGGATAGGGGCTGAACCTGTCATGCATTGGAATTATTTCCGATCATTCCTCTTGGAGGAGTTCGCAAGAACGTGCGTAAAATGGCTGAAAAACGCACATTTTTCAAAATGGTCGACTTTCTGGGGGGCGGAGCTAATGGAAGGCAATTTGAAATATGTGTGCAATCATAAAAGTAATATGTATACAGCGTTTCGTGAATATCGGAATAACTATATCTGAGTAGTTTAGAGTAATTTGCGACATGTAAATCGTCAAAAATGGTGTATTCGCTGTTAGCTTACGACCTCCACGAGTAATTTTTCAAAAATGTGCTCCGCAATTAAGTATCATATGGGATAGGGGCTGAACCTGTCCTGCATTGGAATTTTTCCGATCATTCCTCTTGGAGGAGTTCGCAAGAACGTGCGTAAAATGGCTGAAAAACGCACATTTTTCAAAATGGCCGACTTTCTGGGGGGCGGGGCTAATGGAATGTATTTACAAATATGTCCGCAATTCCATGAGGAATGTCTGTGCCAAAATTCGTGAAGTTCTGAGACTTATATGTGACTACCACACAATAGGGGGCGCTAGTGAGCAGTATTTTTGAAAAATTCCTTTTTTTTTATACATTCTTGAAAAGGTCGTGGGCTGTGATGCGTGTCCCAAGTTTTGCGTACCGAAACACATTTAAGCACATCGTCATAAAAAAAAAGTACAGGCCACGCCCACAATTATCATTCGTTGTGACACTTTCAATATAAGTCCATACTCATCCCCAGAGTATGTCTAAACAAAAAGAAAAAGATTTCGTCCATAATTTCATGAGTTATACATTTGTCATGTTTTTGGCGCCCCCTATAGTCCAAAATGGATATTGTTGATGAATTATGAGCATTTCTATCTAAGCCCCGCCTTTTTGCGAACACGTTTAGAGTACTGACGGCCACATTTATCGACTGAACATGCTCATTCCCTACGATAATGTGTCTGACCCTCCAGCGATAAGGTATACTGAGTTTGGTGTTGTAAAACAAAAATTTGAAATGTATGTGAATATTTAACTGTTTTGTAAATTATGCTAATTTAAAAAAAAATAAAGTAGGCGGAGCTTAGGAGTTCAAGGAGATTATATGTAGAGCAGGTCCACCCGGATATGTGTGCAAAATTTCAGGTCATTTGGAGTTACGGTGCGACTTTGTAAATGTATTCCGAATTGGGATTTGTATAGGTGGCGCTAGCGAGCAAGTTGTACAATTGACTCCAGAATAAGGTATTTTTCACCAGTTATGGCGTCCGTGCAAAATTATACAACTTTTTCAGCATCCTAAAGGCCTGAAAACAAGGATTCCGTAATTATATAATAATAATAATACCACGAATAACAATAGGTATCCTTACACTTCGTGCTAGGACGCCGTAGGGTCCTAGCACTCTCATGCTCGGGCCCTAATAACCAGAAACAGACGTGGGCATTTCGAGCGATTACCCAAGATCCTCAGCTATGGTTTTAAGCTCGCTGATTGGATGTTTTAGCTGCAATGCATGCTGGGAGTTGGTGTTTATATTATATGAAATCCGGAAAACATTTTAAAAGAATAAAATAGTACTTAATTCCGAGTGCTCTTGCTTGTCTCTTTGAAAGTCATCTCATAACGGCATTGTAATACACGGTTCGGCTGCATTACATATTACAGATCTGCCGTAGTTCTTTATTTATAGAGCCCTGATGAGAAGACCTTTGGAAAAACTGGAAGAAATGGCGCCGAAACTGAATACGTGACGTGGATCATAAATATATCAACAATTAAACAACATCTTCAATTTCTCTTCACACAATACGTCTCGTTGCAGTATCAACACTAATTCGGCTGACTTTTACATTTGATCTAGTTCACAGATAGGTTATATTTACACCATAACGGTGCACAGCTGATAGAAGAGGACTGGAGTTTTCAAAGATATTACTGATTTTCTTTGAATGTAAGAATGTAAATACTGAGTCTGAAATAGTATAGCAATACGCTGTAAAATGATGTGAAAGCATGAAAACTACACATCTTCAGATGTTGTACACACACACTAATAATACAGTCATTATGGCTGTCGTGTGCACCTCGTGTGCACCTCCTAGTGGTTAAAGCACGTTATTGAATTATTGTTTTTATGTGTTATAATATAACACATAAAAACAATAATGTACTCTTAATATTTTTTTCATAAAATATTATTTGAATATTTGAATAAAAATATGAAGAGTACATACTTTCATAGGGGGAAAGTATACATATATAAATATAGAACATAACAAATCAAGAAGATACTATAAGTGATCTCTTCAATAAAGCAGTTTAGTGCCGGATGCACACAGATATTAATAGTATGAGGTGCAAAACAGAAACACGGATTAACCTTTATTTAAACATTAAATAACAGATTACGGTCTTCTTTTAAATAAGAAAAAAACGTTTGGGGGTATCTATCTACAGATAAATACAAAGTACTTAACGTCTAATATATTGCTTTCCTGCAGTGTTAACTATGTTGAAGCACTTATTTTAACTGATATTATACACATTAATTATACTCTTATGTAGATAGAATAAGAAATGTGCAGAATATGACAGTTTAATGGTGGAGGTACACACACATTGATAGATGTCTGTATGCACTGCTGAGGAACCTGCGACCCAAGTGTTTCATTCATTGCATAACTACACCGTAGTTGTGTATGATATGTCAATAAACCTTTGAACATCTTGAGAGGGATGTGCAAAATAGCCATAATATACAGTCTTTAATGAACTATTAGTAGAGAATAACGAGTAATGAATATACTTTATGACTTGTTTCCATTCATGTCAATTGCAGATACATGTTTAGTCTTCTCACCAGCTATCAGACATCTCTCCTGATTGTTGGCACTGATAATCACCTTCCCTGCATTTCACTCAGGTGCAACTAAAGTCTGCTTTAAGGGTTGTTTATATTTCACATCATTAATCAGAATCTGCAGAGTAACTCAAATAAATGCAGTGGAGTAAAAATACCAGCTTAACCTCTGAACTGTCGTGGAGTAGAATTACAAAGTAGCAATGAGCTGTCATGTGGGTATATATTAATGCTGCGCATTATGGACACCAGCGATTTTCATCCCATTTATTAATGATATGTTTTACATTTGATAACACCAATGTGTTTAATACTGGCAACTTCTAATTGTGGGAAAACGAAAACGTTCAGTCGAGACGTCCCGTAGAACATGTTGCGAAACACAATAGCCAGCATGTGTAGTTCTGGGGGGGTGTTCGATTCCAGTTTTGGAAAGTCTGGCGTGGTTTCGTTCCCTTTCACACAGCTGTTTGACGCTCTGCGTAACCTTTGTTGGAGATTTTAGTGGAGAACTTGTCCGCATTTCAAATCTCCGCGCGTCCCTAAAACAAGCTGGTTATATTACAGGAAGGAATCCAGAGCATACAAGTAACCGTTTAACAATAATCTACTTTAATGGTAATATACAATGCAATACAATCAATACATTACCATACAAAACCATATTATATCATATGCATAATGTCAGGAGTAGGCCCACTCCTGGCTCCTGCCCACAGGCCGCCAGAACCTTCCAGTCCGAGCGACGCGAGAAGAGAGAGAGAGCAGCAAGCTGGATAGGCTTTCATATCAATGATACAGGAAGGGGTGGGGTTTAAGGACAACTGGTCGTCTGTTCTGGTCATCTCACACAAACACCTCTGACCCTCACTGTCTCCTATTTCTGCAGCTTCCACATACACACATCCCCCCCCCACAGCAATAAAACCCTTAACAGTCCTTTGTCTACCGCCATTTTAGTCCTCAAAAACCACATGTTAGCAGGGCCAAAACCCAGCTCACAGTTCGCTACACAAATCATTTTCCCTTTTAAGCTTATTCAATATTTGCATGAATACATACAAATATTTCCTTACACCTTACGGGAACTGTAGTCCTAAACGATAGCTGGGGATTCTGGGTAGTGTAGTGTCTTCGGCCATCCTAAACTCAGAAATGTTGACAATCGCAATGATGCTCGAAATGTCCCTTACAGGCCTACGTCTGTTTCCGGTTACTTTTATTTTGAAATTCAGTTCCTGACGGACACCAAAAAGCCCGAGGTTATGGAATTAAACCAATAAATAAAAGCAAGGATAATTGTGTGTTATTGGTGAGTAAATAAAAGTGTGTTATTTTGAAAAGAATAACAAATTAGAAGGAACAAATATTTAAAAATCCAGATGTCAGTATCCTGAGGCTCTGAGCCATTTATTTTCCTCACAGCAACACAAAGTCCGAAATTATACGATTTAAAATAAAAGCAATAACTGTGGCTTGATATTGAGTAAGAACATGTTTTTATGAACCACACAGCTTCCGGTCTTCCTCGACCCGACCGGAGAAAAAGTCGTGCTGCAGCCTGCAGGCACGAAACACGTTACCAGTAGAAATACATTGCTTTGAAAATCGTGCCGTGCAACACGAAGAAAAGGGGCAAATCGTGATGGTGAACACGAACCAATAGATTAAAAATGGTGTTGGTGAACACGAAATGCCGTGAGACTGGGTTGGACACTCAGCGCCCCCGCAACAGCCAAGAGAGCTTGGGGGAGACTGGACACGACAGCAGCAAGCCGTGTCTTAACCACGCGCGGATCGGGACCAGCGCGAAGAAGTGTGTCGCTCCCTGCAGCTACGAGCCTCCGGGGGAGGAGCCAGCGGCAGACATTTCTTTGCCCCTCCTCGGGGCAGGTTTTTTATGTGCTCACGGACTCCTTGTGGACGTTAAAAATAAACGCTTGGTTGATGCCTTGACGTTTTGCTCCCTCGTGTGTACGCTTGGCAAGGCAGCTGCCGGGCTCGCTGTCGGGAGCGGACATTTTCCTCAGGCTGTTGGCTGACTTTCCAGACCTGACGCTGCCCACCTTCTCCGGCTGACCACCAAGCATGGGGTGGAGCACCACGTCACCACCGAAGGTCCCCCTGTCTTTTCAGCCATGGAACGCCTGGGTATCGTCCGCCGGTCTGACAGTCCTTGGGCCTCGCCTCCACACGTTGTTCTCAAGCCGAACGGCGGTTGGCGCCCGTGTGGGGATTACCGCCGCCTCAACGACGCCTGACCGCTACCCGGTGCCGCACATCTGGTCGGTGTTTTCCAAAGTGGACCTGGTGCGTGGACCTCCAGGTGTCCATGCATCCCCTGGACGTCCCTAAGACAGCAGTGATAACGCCTTTTGGACTCTTCGAGTTCCCGCGGATGCCTTTTGGGCTCAAGAACGCCGCCCAAACGTTGCAGCACCTGATGGATTCTGTGCTGCGGAACCTGCCGTTTGTGTTCGTCTACCTGGACGACATACTCGTCGCTAGCGCTTCAGTGGAAGAGCACCTGTCACACCTCCGAGCCCTTTTCACGAGGCTCAGCCAACACGGGTTGATCATCAATCCTGCAAAGTGCCAGTTCGGGGATTTTGATATTGACTTCCTCGGGCACCGCGTCACCAAAGGCGGTGCAGCACCCCTGCCGGCGAAGGTGGAGGCTGTTGCAGCCGTCCAGTTGGGCCTGGACTATACTCGCATGGCGGAGGACCGGGTCACAGACCCCGGCGTCCAGGCTCTGGAGGTGGAGGGTGCGGGACTGCGCTTGGAAGACGTGGTGTTTGGCGACGCGGGCGTTACCCTCCTGTGTGACGTTTCCACAGGCCTGTCGCGGCCAGTCGTTCCCGCCAGCTGGAGGCGCTCTGTGTTCGAGGCTGTGCAAGTTCGTCTGGCATGGGCTGAAAAAGGGCGTGAGGACTTGGGCTGGTGAGTGTGTGGCTTGTCACCGCCACACGAAGGCGCACCGCCACATGAAGGCGCACCGCCACACAAAGGCCCCTTTGGAGCGTTTCAGGAGGTTTGACCACGTCAACATTGCCCTGGTTGGTCCATTGCCCTCCTCTCAAGCTTTTTCCTACCTCCTCACCATGGTGGACAGGACGACCCGTTGGCCAGAAGCGGTTCCTCTCGTGTCAACATCAGCCGCAGACGTTGCCCGAGCTTTCATTGCAACGTGGGTGTGTCGGTTTGGCACCCCGTCAGACATTTCCTCGGACAGGGGCTCACAGTTCACGTCCGAGCTCTGGAACGTCTTGGCGAGTGGTCTGGGGGTTAAGCTGCACAGGACTACCGCTTACCACCCTCAGGCTAACGGCCTCTGTGAGCGGTTCCATCGCTCCATGAAGGCGGCCCTCAAGGCCGGCCTTGCGGGCGGTAATTGGGTCGACAAGCTGCCCTGGGAGATGCTGGGCCTGAGGACTGCGCCTAAAGAGGACCTGCAGTGCTCCACGGCTGAGATGGTGTACGCTCAGCCGCTGAGGGTTCCTTGGGATTTCCTCCCCAACACATCGGCTCCCCGGTCGGCGACAGCCCAGCGGTCTTTCCTGCAGGACGTCGCTGGGTCTTTTGCTCCGGTCCCTACTACTCAGCACGGTACACAGGTGTGCCGGGGAACGTGTTCATCTGGCACGCGCACAGGCACGACGCGCACAGAGGCCCTCTACGACCCCCTTACGATGGCCCCTTATTCAAAATAGCAGAGAAACATGCATTATTGTACTCAGGAGGGGACATTGACAGAGGATTACTCAAAAAGTACACAGTAAAAGTACTTCATAGTACTTGTGGGACTAGTACTGAGTCCAACAGTGTCAATCTCACAAAGAACTAATGGCAAAAAGCTATATGTATATATACATACATATATATATATATATATATATATACATACATATATATATGTATATATGTACAGTGCAATCATTTTTTCATTCTAAATGAAGCTCTGTTGGATATCACTAGATCCTGTTACAGCGTAATATAAGTACATAACGATTTATGTGGACATTAGCATAATGACTAGCTGCTAGCCGCTAGCTGTTAGCCGCTAGCTGCTAACTGCTAGCTGCTAACTGCTAGCTGCTAACTGCTAGCCGCTAGCTGCTAACTGCTAGCTGCTAGCTGCTAACTGCTAACTGCTAGCCGCTAGCTGCTAACTGCTAGCTGCTAACTGCTAGCTGCTAACTGCTAGCTGCTAACTGCTAGCTGCTA
Source organism: Champsocephalus gunnari (assembly GCA_036324595.1). Classification (NCBI taxonomy): domain Eukaryota; kingdom Metazoa; phylum Chordata; class Actinopteri; order Perciformes; family Channichthyidae; genus Champsocephalus; species Champsocephalus gunnari. The sequence goes on along the minus strand of CM070449.1, from coordinate 41,567,457 downwards.
ACTGCTAGCCGCTAGCTGCTAACTGCTAGCTGCTAACTGCTAGCTGCTAACTGCTAACTGCTAACTGCTAGCCGCTAGCTGCTAACTGCTAGCTGCTAACTGCTAGCTGCTAACTGCTAGCTGCTAACTGCTAACTGCTAGCTGCTAGCTGCTAACTGCTAGCTGCTAACTGCCGGCTCGTTAATATCAAATCCATCATAATAACAATCCAGTGCCATGCTGTCATGTCATGTCGTGCGGTGCTGTTACGTGTACAAATTGACGTGCATGATGTGAACGAGCCTTTTGGGCGGCGTGGTTAAAGTTGCGCATGCGCTATGAGCGCACATACGGGTACTTCTCAGGCATGCTGGGTAATCTGTGACGTTTTGCTCTCTCAAAAGTTGGGCCATTTTATCTCCATGAGCCAATGAGCAGCTCTCATAGGAATGAATGAGGCCCCGCCTCCAACGCTGTGTCCACTTCCTATTATACATCCATGCCTCACACACACACACACACACACACACACACACACACACACACACACACACACACACACGATTAATTGATTTTAAATCGAAATCGCGATTCGAGATGATGCGATTATCAAATCGCAAAGCCTGCGATTTTTTTTTACTTTTTTTTTAACATTTTTTCTTGTTCTTCTTGTGTGTCAGTCCTCCACACCAATCAGAAGTGCTGTGCTCCACATGTACCAACCATTGTTAATCTATCAGAAGTGGCCCATGGTAGAAGGTGATAGACAGATTGATCCAATCACCTGCCAAGTGCTTCTGAAAGTGCCTGTCCCTTTCCAGATGGCAGTGGAGCTTCAGATGGTTTGGTGAAACAGACCGTCTGAGTCAGGTCAGAGACGCTCCATCACGTGCTCTACAAAGCGTCTGGGTCAGGTCAGAGACGCTCCATCACGTGCTCTACAAAGCGTCTGGGTCAGGTCAGAGACGCTCCATCACGTGTTCTACAAAGCGTCTGGGTCAGGTCAGAGACGCTCCATCACGTGCTCTACAAAGCGTCTGGGTCAGGTCAGAGACGCTCCATCACGTGCTCTACAAAGCGTCTGGGTCAGGTCAGAGACGCTCCATCACGTGCTCTACAAAGCGTCTGGGTCAGGTCAGAGACGCTCCATCACGTGCTCTACAAAGCGTCTGGGTCAGGTCAGAGACGCTCCATCACGTGCTCTACAAAGCGTCTGGGTCAGGTCAGAGACGCTCCATCACGTGCTCTACAAAGCGTCTGGGTCAGGTCAGAGACGCTCCATCACGTGTTCTACAAAGCGTCTGGGTCAGGTCAGAGACGCTCCATCACGTGTTCTACAAAGCGTCTGGGTCAGGTCAGAGACGCTCCATCACGTGTTCTACAAAGCGTCTGAGTCAGGTCAGAGACGCTCCATCACGTGTTCTACAAAGCGTCTGGGTCAGGTCAGAGACGCTCCATCACGTGTTCTACAAAGCGTCTGGGTCAGGTCAGAGACGCTCCATCACGTGCTCTACAAAGCGTCTGGGTCAGGTCAGAGACGCTCCATCACGTGCTCTACAAAGCGTCTGGGTCAGGTCAGAGACGCTCCATCACGTGTTCTACAAAGCGTCTGGGTCAGGTCAGAGACGCTCCATCACGTGCTCTACAAAGCGTCTGGGTCAGGTCAGAGACGCTCCATCACGTGCTCTACAAAGCGTCTGGGTCAGGTCAGAGACGCTCCATCACGTGTTCTACAAAGCGTCTGGGTCAGGTCAGAGACGCTCCATCACGTGCTCTACAAAGCGTCTGGGTCAGGTCAGAGACGCTCCATCACGTGCTCTACAAAGCGTCTGGGTCAGGTCAGAGACGCTCCATCACGTGTTCTACAAAGCGTCTGGGTCAGGTCAGAGACGCTCCATCACGTGCTCTACAAAGCGTCTGACTCAGGTCAGAGACGCTCCATCACGTGTTCTACAAAGCGTCTGGGTCAGGTCAGAGACGCTCCATCACGTGCTCTACAAAGCGTCTGGGTCAGGTCAGAGACGCTCCATCACGTGCTCTACAAAGCGTCTGAGTCAGGTCAGAGACGCTCCATCACGTGTTCTACAAAGCGTCTGGGTCAGGTCAGAGACGCTCCATCACGTGTTCTACAAAGCGTCTGGGTCAGGTCAGAGACGCTCCATCACGTGTTCTACAAAGCGTCTGGGTCAGGTCAGAGACGCTCCATCACGTGCTCTACAAAGCGTCTGGGTCAGGTCAGAGACGCTCCATCACGTGCTCTACAAAGCGTCTGGGTCAGGTCAGAGACGCTCCATCACGTGTTCTACAAAGCGTCTGGGTCAGGTCAGAGACGCTCCATCACGTGCTCTACAAAGCGTCTGGGTCAGGTCAGAGACGCTCCATCACGTGCTCTACAAAGCGTCTGGGTCAGGTCAGAGACGCTCCATCACGTGCTCTACAAAGCGTCTGAGTCAGGTCAGAGACGCTCCATCACGTGCTCTACAAAGCGTCTGGGTCAGGTCAGAGACGCTCCATCACGTGCTCTACAAAGCGTCTGGGTCAGGTCAGAGACGCTCCATCACGTGCTCTACAAAGCGTCTGGGTCAGGTCAGAGACGCTCCATCACGTGTTCTACAAAGCGTCTGGGTCAGGTCAGAGACGCTCCATCACGTGCTCTACAAAGCGTCTGGGTCAGGTCAGAGACGCTCCATCACGTGCTCTACAAAGCGTCTGGGTCAGGTCAGAGACGCTCCATCACGTGCTCTACAAAGCGTCTGGGTCAGGTCAGAGACGCTCCATCACGTGTTCTACAAAGCGTCTGGGTCA
>CM070449.1:41547173-41562173 GCA_036324595.1 Champsocephalus gunnari | reverse complement strand
GCCCGGGTTACCCCCCTGAACCCTCTGGAGCTCAACCTCAGCAATACAACTAGTCTGTACTTGAACCATTACTATTCACGTGCAACACGTATGTAATGATCATACCCGAGCATGTGGTGGGCTTTTCAGGCGTATGCATTGTGCCGTGAAGCTGTGCACCTGTACCCGTCAGCGACAGGCTACTGATGGGGATGGAACCAATGAGGTACACACATCATACAATGCCACACAACGCAGGGACGCCCGCTGAGAGTGGACGCTAACTGTACATGGGGGTTAGGGTCCTGGAGGATCCATGAATCTACCAGGTGTCTGTGTGAGAGTGGGTTGGGTTAGGGTCCTGGAGGATCCATGAATCTACCAGGTGTCTGTGTGAGAGTGGGTTGGGTTAGGGTCCTGGAGGATCCATGAATCTACCAGGTGTCTGTGTGAGAGTGGGTTGGGGGTTAGGGTCCTGGGGATCCATGAATCTACCAGGTGTCTGTGTGAGAGTGGGTTGGGGTTAGGGTCCTGAGGATCCATGAATCTACCAGGTGTCTGTGTGAGAGTGGGTTGGGGGTTAGGGTCCTGGAGGATCCATGAATCTACCAGGTGTCTGTGTGAGAGTGGGTTGGGGGTTAGGGTCCTGGAGGATCCATGAATCTACCAGGTGTCTGTGTGAGAGTGGGTTGGGGGTTAGGGTCCTGGAGGATCCATGAATCTACCAGGTGTCTGTGTGAGAGTGGGTTGGGTTAGGGTCCTGGAGGATCCATGAATCTACCAGGTGTCTGTGTGAGAGTGGGTTGGGTTAGGGTCCTGGAGGATCCATGAATCTACCAGGTGTCTGTGTGAGAGTGGGTTGGGGGTTAGGGTCCTGGAGGATCCATGAATCTACCAGGTGTCTGTGTGAGAGTGGGTTGGGTTAGGGTCCTGGAGGATCCATGAATCTACCAGGTGTCTGTGTGAGAGTGGGTTGGGGGTTAGGGTCCTGGTGGATCCATGAATCTACCAGGTGTCTGTGTGAGAGTGGGTTGGGTTAGGGTCCTGGAGGATCCATGAATCTACCAGGTGTCTGTGTGAGAGTGGGTTGGGGGTTAGGGTCCTGGAGGATCCATGAATCTACCAGGTGTCTGTGTGAGAGTGGGTTGGGTTAGGGTCCTGGTGGATCCATGAATCTACCAGGTGTCTGTGTGAGAGTGGGTTGGGGGTTAGGGTCCTGGAGGATCCATGAATCTACCAGGTGTCTGTGTGAGAGTGGGTTGGGGTTAGGGTCCTGGTGGATCCATGAATCTACCAGGTGTCTGTGTGAGAGTGGGTTGGGTTAGGGTCCTGGAGGATCCATGAATCTACCAGGTGTCTGTGTGAGAGTGGGTTGGGGGTTAGGGTCCTGGAGGATCCATGAATCTACCAGGTGTCTGTGTGAGAGTGGGTTGGGTTAGGGTCCTGGTGGATCCATGAATCTACCAGGTGTCTGTGTGAGAGTGGGTTGGGGTTAGGGTCCTGGTGGATCCATGAATCTACCAGGTGTCTGTGTGAGAGTGGGTTGGGTTAGGGTCCTGGTGGATCCATGAATCTACCAGGTGTCTGTGTGAGAGTGGGTTGGGTTAGGGTCCTGGTGGATCCATGAATCTACCAGGTGTCTGTGTGAGAGTGGGTTGGGTTAGGGTCCTGGTGGATCCATGAATCTACCAGGTGTCTGTGTGAGAGTGGGTTGGGTTAGGGTCCTCGTGGATCCATGAATCTACCAGGTGTCTGTGTGAGAGTGGGTTGGGTTAGGGTCCTGGTGGATCCATGAATCTACCAGGTGTCTGTGTGAGAGTGGGTTGGGTTAGGGTCCTGGTGGATCCATGAATCTACCAGGTGTCTGTGTGAGAGTGGGTTGGGTTAGGGTCCTGGTGGATCCATGAATCTACCAGGTGTCTGTGTGAGAGTGGGTTGGGGGTTAGGGTCCTGGAGGATCCATGAATCTACCAGGTGTCTGTGTGAGAGTGGGTTGGGTTAGGGTCCTGGAGGATCCATGAATCTACCAGGTGTCTGTGTGAGAGTGGGTTGGGGGTTAGGGTCCTGGTGGATCCATGAATCTACCAGGTGTCTGTGTGAGAGTGGGTTGGGTTAGGGTCCTGGTGGATCCATGAATCTACCAGGTGTCTGTGTGAGAGTGGGTTGGGGTTAGGGTCCTGGTGGATCCATGAATCTACCAGGTGTCTGTGTGAGAGTGGGTTGGGGTTAGGGTCCTGGTGGATCCATGAATCTACCAGGTGTCTGTGTGAGAGTGGGTTGGGGGTTAGGGTCCTGGTGGATCCATGAATCTACCAGGTGTCTGTGTGAGAGTGGGTTGGGGTTAGGGTCCTGGTGGATCCATGAATCTACCAGGTGTCTGTGTGAGAGTGGGTTGGGGGTTAGGGTCCTGGTGGATCCATGAATCTACCAGGTGTCTGTGTGAGAGTGGGTTGGGGGTTAGGGTCCTGGTGGATCCATGAATCTACCAGGTGTCTGTGTGAGAGTGGGTTGGGGTTAGGGTCCTGGTGGATCCATGAATCTACCAGGTGTCTGTGTGAGAGTGGGTTGGGGGTTAGGGTCCTGGTGGATCCATGAATCTACCAGGTGTCTGTGTGAGAGTGGGTTGGGGGTTAGGGTCCTGGTGGATCCATGAATCTACCAGGTGTCTGTGTGAGAGTGGGTTGGGGGTTAGGGTCCTGGTGGATCCATGAATCTACCAGGTGTCTGTGTGAGAGTGGGTTGGGGGTTAGGGTCCTGGTGGATCCATGAATCTACCAGGTGTCTGTGTGAGAGTGGGTTGGGTTAGGGTCCTGGTGGATCCATGAATCTACCAGGTGTCTGTGTGAGAGTGGGTTGGGGTTAGGGTCCTGGTGGATCCATGAATCTACCAGGTGTCTGTGTGAGAGTGGGTTGGGTTAGGGTCCTGGTGGATCCATGAATCTACCAGGTGTCTGTGTGAGAGTGGGTTGGGGTTAGGGTCCTGGTGGATCCATGAATCTACCAGGTGTCTGTGTGAGAGTGGGTTGGGGTTAGGGTCCTGGTGGATCCATGAATCTACCAGGTGTCTGTGTGAGAGTGGGTTGGGGGTTAGGGTCCTGGAGGATCCATGAATCTACCAGGTGTCTGTGTGAGAGTGGGTTGGGGTTAGGGTCCTGGAGGATCCATGAATCTACCAGGTGTCTGTGTGAGAGTGGGTTGGGGTTAGGGTCCTGGAGGATCCATGAATCTACCAGGTGTCTGTGTGAGAGTGGGTTGGGGGTTAGGGTCCTGGTGGATCCATGAATCTACCAGGTGTCTGTGTGAGAGTGGGTTGGGGGTTAGGGTCCTGGTGGATCCATGAATCTACCAGGTGTCTGTGTGAGAGTGGGTTGGGGGTTAGGGTCCTGGTGGATCCATGAATCTACCAGGTGTCTGTGTGAGAGTGGGTTGGGGGTTAGGGTCCTGGAGGATCCATGAATCTACCAGGTGTCTGTGTGAGAGTGGGTTGGGGTTAGGGTCCTGGAGGATCCATGAATCTACCAGGTGTCTGTGTGAGAGTGGGTTGGGGTTAGGGTCCTGGAGGATCCATGAATCTACCAGGTGTCTGTGTGAGAGTGGGTTGGGGTTAGGGTCCTGGTGGATCCATGAATCTACCAGGTGTCTGTGTGAGAGTGGGTTGGGGTTAGGGTCCTGGAGGATCCATGAATCTACCAGGTGTCTGTGTGAGAGTGGGTTGGTGGTTAGGGTCCTGGAGGATCCATGAATCTACCAGGTGTCTGTGTGAGAGTGGGTTGGGGTTAGGGTCCTGGAGGATCCATGAATCTACCAGGTGTCTGTGTGAGAGTGGGTTGGGTTAGGGTCCTGGAGGATCCATGAATCTACCAGGTGTCTGTGTGAGAGTGGGTTGGGGGTTAGGGTCCTGGAGGATCCATGAATCTACCAGGTGTCTGTGTGAGAGTGGGTTGGGTTAGGGTCCTGGTGGATCCATCAGTTCATAGCAGGATGTATAAAAGTATATGTTACCTTATCTTGTGAGTTATATTTGTCACGATGCTCATGTCACATGTCTATGTCTAGGTTTGGGTGTTGTTGTGTTCTCTCTGTCATGTTTTCCTCCTGGTTCTTGTCTGGTCCTCTCCCTGTGTTTCCCTCCTGGTTCTTGTCTGGTCCTCTCCCTGTGTTTTCCTCCTGGTTCTTGTCTGGTCCTCTCCCTGTGTTTTCCTCCTGTTCTCTTGTCTGGTCCTTCTCCCTGTGTTTTCCTTCTGGTTCTTGTCTGGTCCTTCTCCCTGTGTTTCCCTCCTGGTTCTTGTCTGGTCCTCTCCCTGTGTTTTCCCTCCTGTTCTTGTCTGGTCCTCTCCCTGTGTTTTCCTCCTGTTCTCTTGTCTGGTCCTTCTCCCTGTGTTTTCCTCCTGGTTCTTGTCTGGTCCTCTCCCTGTGTTTTCCTCCTGGTTCTTGTCTGGTCCTCTCCCTGTGTTTTCCTCCTGGTTCTTGTCTGGTCCTCTCCCTGTGTTTTTCCTCCTGGTTCTTGTCTGGTCCTCTCCCTGTGTTTTCCTCCTGGTTCTTGTCTGGTCCTCTCCCTGTGTTTTCCTCCTGTTCTCTTGTCTGGTCCTCTCCCTGTGTTTTCCTCCTGGTTCTTGTCTGGTCCTTCTCCCTGTGTTTTCCTCCTGGTTCTTGTCTGGTCCTCTCCCTGTGTTTCCCTCCTGGTTCTTGTCTGGTCCTCTCCCTGTGTTTTCCTCCTGGGTTCTTGTCTGGTCCTTCTCCCTGTGTTTTCCTCCTGGTTCTTGTCTGGTCCTCTCCCTGTGTTTCCCTCCTGGTTCTTGTCTGGTCCTCTCCCTGTGTTTTCCTCCTGGTTCTTGTCTGGTCCTCTCCCTGTGTTTTCCTCCTGGTTCTTGTCTGGTCCTCTCCCTGTGTTTTCCTCCTGTTCTCTTGTCTGGTCCTCTCCCTGTGTTTTCCTCCTGGTTCTTGTCTGGTCCTCTCCCTGTGTTTTCCTCCTGGTTCTTGTCTGGTCCTCTCCCTGTGTTTTCCTCCTGGTTCTTGTCTGGTCCTCTCCCTGTGTTTTCCTCCTGTTCTCTTGTCTGGTCCTCTCCCTGTGTTTTCCTCCTGGTTCTTGTCTGGTCCTTCTCCCTGTGTTTTCCTCCTGGTTCTTGTCTGGTCCTCTCCCTGTGTTTCCCTCCTGGTTCTTGTCTGGTCCTCTCCCTGTGTTTTCCTCCTGGGTTCTTGTCTGGTCCTTCTCCCTGTGTTTTCCTCCTGGTTCTTGTCTGGTCCTCTCCCTGTGTTTCCCTCCTGGTTCTTGTCTGGTCCTCTCCCTGTGTTTTCCTCCTGGTTCTTGTCTGGTCCTCTCCCTGTGTTTTCCTCCTGGTTCTTGTCTGGTCCTCTCCCTGTGTTTCCCTCCTGGGTTCTTGTCTGGTCCTTTCCCTGTGTTTTCCTCCTGGTTCTTGTCTGGTCCTCTCCCTGTGTTTTCCTCCTGTTCTCTTGTCTGGTCCTCTCCCTGTGTTTTCCTCCTGGTTCTTGTCTGGTCCTCTCCCTGTGTTTTCCTCCTGGTTCTTGTCTGGTCCTCTCCCTGTGTTTTCCTCCTGGTTCTTGTCTGGTCCTCTCCCTGTGTTTTCCTCCTGTTCTCTTGTCTGGTCCTCTCCCTGTGTTTTCCTCCTGGTTCTTGTCTGGTCCTCTCCCTGTGTTTTCCTCCTGTTCTCTTGTCTGGTCCTCTCCCTGTGTTTTCCTCCTGGTTCTTGTCTGGTCCTCTCCCTGTGTTTTCCTCCTGGGTTCTTGTCTGGTCCTTCTCCCTGTGTTTTCCTCCTGGTTCTTGTCTGGTCCTCTCCCTGTGTTTTCCCTCCTGGTTCTTGTCTGGTCCTCTCCCTGTGTTTTCCTCCTGGTTCTTGTCTGGTCCTCTCCCTGTGTTTTCCTCCTGGTTCTTGTCTGGTCCTCTCCCTGTGTTTTCCTCCTGGTTCTTGTCTGGTCCTCTCCCTGTGTTTTCCTCCTGTTCTCTTGTCTGGTCCTCTCCCTGTGTTTTCCTCCTGGTTCTTGTCTGGTCCTCTCCCTGTGTTTTCCTCCTGGTTCTTGTCTGGTCCTTCTCCCTGTGTTTTCCTCCTGGTTCTTGTCTGGTCCTTCTCCCTGTGTTTTCCTCCTGTTCTCTTGTCTTGTCCTCTCCCTGTGTTTTCCTCCTGGGTTCTTGTCTGGTCCTTCTCCCTGTGTTTTCCTTCTGGTTCTTGTCTGGTCCTCTCCCTGTGTTTTCCTCCTGGTTCTTGTCTGGTCCTCTCCCTGTGTTTTCCTCCCGTTCTCTTGTCTGGTCCTCTCCCTGTGTTTTCCTCCTGGTTCTTGTCTGGTCCTCTCCCTGTGTTTTCCTCCTGGTTCTTGTCTGGTCCTCTCCCTGTGTTTTCCTCCTGGTTCTTGTCTGGTCCTCTCCCTGTGTTTTCCTCCTGTTCTCTTGTCTGGTCCTCTCCCTGTGTTTTCCTCCTGGTTCTTGTCTGGTCCTCTCCCTGTGTTTTCCTCCTGTTCTCTTGTCTGGTCCTCTCCCTGTGTTTTCCTCCTGGTTCTTGTCTGGTCCTCTCCCTGTGTTTTCCTCCTGGGTTCTTGTCTGGTCCTTCTCCCTGTGTTTTCCTCCTGGTTCTTGTCTGGTCCTCTCCCTGTGTTTCCCTCCTGGTTCTTGTCTGGTCCTCTCCCTGTGTTTTCCTCCTGGTTCTTGTCTGGTCCTCTCCCTGTGTTTTCCTCCTGGTTCTTGTCTGGTCCTCTCCCTGTGTTTTCCTCCTGGTTCTTGTCTGGTCCTCTCCCTGTGTTTTCCTCCTGTTCTCTTGTCTGGTCCTCTCCCTGTGTTTTCCTCCTGGTTCTTGTCTGGTCCTCTCCCTGTGTTTTCCTCCTGGTTCTTGTCTGGTCCTTCTCCCTGTGTTTTCCTCCTGGTTCTTGTCTGGTCCTTCTCCCTGTGTTTCCCTCCTGGTTCTTGTCTGGTCCTCTCCCTGTGTTTTCCTCCTGGTTCTTGTCTGGTCCTTCTCCCTGTGTTTTCCTCCTGGTTCTTGTCTGGTCCTCTCCCTGTGTTTTCCTCCTGTTCTCTTGTCTGGTCCTCTCCCTGTGTTTTCCTCCTGGTTCTTGTCTGGTCCTCTCCCTGTGTTTTCCTCCTGTTCTCTTGTCTGGTCCTCTCCCTGTGTTTTCCTTCTGGTTCTTGTCTGGTCCTCTCCCTGTGTTTTCCTCCTGGTTCTTGTCTGGTCCTCTCCCTGTGTTTTCCTCCCGTCGTTAGTTTCCCTGGTGTGTCTGATCACCCGATTGTGTTCACCTGTGCCCCTGTGTTTTCTCCTCCCTCCTCACCTGTGTCTTGTTTGTGTGATTAGTCTTGTGCGTTGGCTTGTCCTCGGTGTGTGTTCTGTTCTGTCCTTTCAGCCTTGAAATAAAGGAATTTCACGTTAATCTGCATTTGGGTCCAGCCTGCTTCACACATCGTAACATCCTGCTGTTCAGTTCACAGCAGGATGTATACAAGTACGCGTTACTTGTATACATCCTGCTGTTCAGTTCACAGCAGGATGTATACAAGTATGTGTTACTTGTATACATCCTGCTGTGAACCGAACAGCAGGATGTATACAAGTACGTGTTACTTGTATACATCCAGCTGTTCAGTTCACAGCTGGATGTATACAAGTACGTGCTTCTTGTATACATCCTGCTGTTCGGTTCACAGCAGGATGTATACAAGTACGAGTTACTTGTATACATCCTGCTGTTCAGTTCACAGCCGGATGTATACAAGTAGGCGTTACTTGTATACATCCTGCTGTTCCGTTCACAGCAGGATGTATACAAGTACGCGTTACTTGTATACATCCTGCTGTTCAGTTCACAGCAGGATGTATACAAGTACGCGTTACTTGTATACATCCTGCTGTTCGGTTCACAGCCGGATGTATATAAGTATGTGTTACTTGTATACATCCTGCTGTTCAGTTCACAGCAGGATGTATACAAGTACGTGTTACTTGTATACATCCAGCTGTTCGGTTCACAGCAGGATGTATACAAGTACGTGCTTCTTGTATACATCCAGCTGTAGTATACAAGAAGCACGTACTTATATACATCCGGCTGTGAACCGAACAGCTGGATGTATACAAGTAACACATACTTGTATACATCCGGCTGTGAACCGAACAGCCGGATGTATATAAGTACGTGTTACTTGTATACATCCTGCTGTTCGGTTCACAGCAGGATGTATATAAGTACGTGTTACTTGTATACGGTTCACAGCCGGATGTATATAAGTACGTGCTTCTTGTATACATCCAGCCGTTCACAGCCGGATGTATATAAGTACGTGCTTCTTGTATACATCCAGCTGTTCGGTTCACAGCCGGATGTATATAAGTACGTGCTTCTTGTATACATCCAGCTGTTCGGTTCACAGCAGGATGTATACAAGAAGCACGTACTTGTATACATCCGGCTGTGAACCGAACAGCCGGATGTATATAAGTACGTGTTACTTGTATACATCCTGCTGTTCGGTTCACAGCAGGATGTATATAAGTACGTGTTACTTGTATACGGTTCACAGCCGGATGTATATAAGTACGTGCTTCTTGTATACATCCAGCCGTTCACAGCCGGATGTATATAAGTACGTGCTTCTTGTATACATCCAGCTGTTCGGTTCACAGCCGGATGTATATAAGTACGTGCTTCTTGTATACATCCAGCCGTTCACAGCCGGATGCATATAAGTACGTGCTTCTTGTATACATCCAGCTGTTCGGTTCACAGCCGGATGTATACAAGAAGCACGTACTTGTATACAGAGTAACTGTTTACAGGCTCCAGATGAGCTCCTGATGTAAAGAGGACAGACAGAGGACATGATGATAAAGATAACTGATGACCGGTGATTATAATTACACCACGTCATTGGACGGTGGTCATGTGACCTCCACTCCTTTAAAAGACCCCACATCTCCTCCAGAGCCACCACTCTACAACAACAGCAGGGTAAACAACAACGACAGCGGGGATAACAACAACAACAAGAGGACCAACAACATGTGAGTTTCTGTTTCAGAGAAACGTCATTTCATATGAATGTATATTACTTTATTTCTTAATCCAGCAGACGCTGAGCTGGGGGTGCAGCAGAGGATTGTGGGAGTTGTAGTTCTCAGCAGAGGATTGTGGGAGTTGTAGTTCTCAGCAGAGGATTGTGGGAGTTGTAGTTCTCAGGATGCTGGGCTCGGTGCTGCTGTCCTGCTGTGTCTTCAGCGCGCTGCGACTCTCTTCTTCTCTGGTTGACGGAAACATCCACTTGGAGGACTCCGCCTTCCTGTCAGTCCTGGGTCAGTACCGGCCAATCACAGAGCTCCGTATAGACACTACATACTGATATACACCTGAACATCAGCAGGAGAGGACTCTTTAAAGTAGAGACACTACACACTGATATACACCTGAACATCAGCAGGAGAGGACTCTTTAAAGTAGAGACACCACATACTGATATACACCTGAACATCGGCAGGAGAGGACTCTTTAAAGTAGAGACACTACATACTGATATACACCTGAACATCAGCAGGAGAGGACTCTTTAAAGTAGAGACACTACATACTGATATACACCTGAACATCAGCAGGAGAGGACTCTTTAAAGTAGAGACACTACATACTGATATACACCTGAACATCAGCAGGAGAGGACTCTTTAAAGTAGAGACACTACATACTGATATACACCTGAACATCAGCAGGAGAGGACTCTTTAAAGTAGAGACACTACATGCTGATATACACCTGAACATCATCAGGAGAGGACTCTTTAAAGTAGAGTCACTACATACTGATATACACCTGAACATCAGCAGGAGAGGACTCTTTAAAGTAGAGACACTAGATACTGATATACACCTGAACATCAGCAGGAGAGGACTCTTTAAAGTAGAGACACTACATACTGATATACACCTGAACATCAGCAGGAGAGGACTCTTTAAAGTAGAGACACTAGATACTGATATACACCTGAACATCAGCAGGAGAGGACTCTTTAAAGTAGAGACACTACATACTGATATACACCTGAACATCAGCAGGAGAGGACTCTTTAAAGTAGAGACACTACATACTGATATACACCTGAACATCAGCAGGAGAGGACTCTTTAAAGTAGAGACACTACACACTGATATACACCTGAACATCAGCAGGAGAGGACTCTTTAAAGTAGAGACACTACATACTGATATACACCTGGACATCAGCAGGAGAGGACTCTTTAAAGTAGAGACACTACACACTGATATACACCTGAACATCAGCAGGAGAGGACTCTTTAAAGTAGAGACACTACATACTGATATACACCTGAACATCAGCAGGAGATGACTCTTTAAAGTAGAGACACTACATACTGATATACACCTGAACATCAGCAGGAGAGGACTCTTTAAAGTACACTACATACTGATATACACCTGAACATCAGCAGGAGAGGACTCTTTAAAGTAGAGACACTACATACTGATATACACCTGAACATCAGCAGGAGAGGACTCTTTAAAGTAGAGACACTACATACTGATATACACCTGAACATCAGCAGGAGAGGACTCTTTAAAGTAGAGACACTACATACTGATATACACCTGAACATCAGCAGGAGAGGACTCTTTAAAGTAGAGACACTACATACTGATATACACCTGAACATCAGCAGAGAGGACTCTTTAAAGTAGAGACACTACATACTGATATACACCTGAACATCAGCAGGAGAGGACTCTTTAAAGTAGAGACACTACATACTGATATACACCTGAACATCAGCAGGAGAGGACTCTTTAAAGTAGACACTACATACTGATATACACCTGAACATCAGCAGGAGAGGACTCTTTAAAGTAGAGACACTACATACTGATATACACCTGAACATCAGCAGGAGAGGACTCTTTAAAGTAGAGACGCTACATACTGATATACACCTGAACATCAGCAGGAGAGGACTCTTTAAAGTAGAGACACTACGTACTGATATACACCTGAACATCAGCAGGAGAGGACTCTTTAAAGTAGAGACACTACATACTGATATACACCTGAACATCAGCAGAGGACTCTTTAAAGTAGAGACACTACATACTGATATACACCTGAACATCAGCAGGAGAGGACTCTTTAAAGTAGAGACACTACATACTGATATACACCTGAACATCAGCAGGAGAGGACTCTTTAAAGTAGAGACACTACATACTGATATACACCTGAACATCAGCAGGAGAGGACTCTTTAAAGTAGAGACACTACATACTGATATACACCTGAACATCAGCAGGAGAGGACTCTTTAAAGTAGAGACACTACATACTGATATACACCTGAACATCAGCAGGAGAGGACTCTTTAAAGTACACTACATACTGATATACACCTGAACATCAGCAGGAGAGGACTCTTTAAAGTAGAGACTCTACATACTGATATACACCTGAACATCAGCAGGAGAGGACTCTTTAAAGTAGAGACACTACATACTGATATACACCTGAACATCAGCAGGAGAGGACTCTTTAAAGTAGAGACACTACGTACTGATATACACCTGAACATCAGCAGGAGAGGACTCTTTAAAGTAGAGACACTACATACTGATATACACCTGAACATCAGAGAGGACTCTTTAAAGTAGAGACACTACACACTGATATACACCTGAACATCAGCAGGAGAGGACTCTTTAAAGTAGAGACACTACATACTGATATACACCTGAACATCAGCAGGAGAGGACTCTTTAAAGTACACTACATACTGATATACACCTGAACATCAGCAGGAGAGGACTCTTTAAAGTAGAGACACTACATACTGATATACACCTGAACATCAGCAGGAGAGGACTCTTTAAAGTAGAGACACTACATACTGATATACACCTGAACATCAGCAGGAGAGGACTCTTTAAAGTAGAGACACTACATACTGATATACACCTGAACATCAGCAGGAGAGGACTCTTTAAAGTAGAGACACTACATACTGATATACACCTGAACATCAGAGAGGACTCTTTAAAGTAGAGACACTACATACTGATATACACCTGAACATCAGCAGGAGAGGACTCTTTAAAGTAGAGACACTACATACTGATATACACCTGAACATCAGCAGGAGAGGACTCTTTAAAGTAGAGACACTACATACTGATATACACCTGAACATCAGCAGGAGAGGACTCTTTAAAGTAGAGACACTACATACTGATATACACCTGAACATCAGCAGGAGAGGACTCTTTAAAGTAGAGACACTACATACTGATATACACCTGAACATCAGCAGGAGAGGACTCTTTAAAGTAGAGACACTACATACTGATATACACCTGAACATCACAAGAGGACTCTTTAAAGTAGAGACACTACATACTGATATACACCTGAACATCAGCAGGAGAGGACTCTTTAAAGTAGAGACACTACATACTGATATACACCTGAACATCAGCAGGAGAGGACTCTTTAAAGTAGAGACACTACATACTGATATACACCTGCACATCAGCAGGAGAGGACTCTTTAAAGTAGAGACACTACATACTGATATACACCTGAACATCAGCAGGAGAGGACTCTTTAAAGTAGAGACACTACATACTGATATACACCTGAACATCAGCAGGAGAGGACTCTTTAAAGTAGAGACACTACATACTGATATACACCTGAACATCAGCAGGAGAGAACTCTTTAAAGTAGAGACACTACATACTGATATACACCTGAACATCAGCAGGAGAGGACTCTTTAAAGTAGAGACACTACATACTGATATACACCTGAACATCAGCAGGAGAGGACTCTTTAAAGTAGAGACACTACATACTGATATACACCTGAACATCAGCAGGAGAGGACTCTTTAAAGTAGAGACACTACATACTGATATACACCTGAACATCAGCAGGAGAGGACTCTTTAAAGTAGAGACACTACATACTGATATACACCTGAACATCAGCAGGAGAGGACTCTTTAAAGTAGAGACACTACATACTGATATACACCTGCACATCAGCAGGAGAGGACTCTTTAAAGTAGAGACACTACATACTGATATACACCTGAACATCAGCAGGAGAGGACTCTTTAAAGTAGAGACACTACATACTGATATACACCTGAACATCAGCAGGAGAGGACTCTTTAAAGTAGAGACACTACATACTGATATACACCTGAACATCAGCAGGAGAGGACTCTTTAAAGTAGAGACACTACATACTGATATACACCTGCACATCAGCAGGAGAGGACTCTTTAAAGTAGAGACACTACATCCTGATATACACCTGAACATCAGCAGGAGAGGACTCTTTAAAGTAGAGACACTACATACTGATATACACCTGAACATCAGCAGGAGAGGACTCTTTAAAGTAGAGACACTACATACTGATATACACCTGAACATCAGCAGGAGAGGACTCTTTAAAGTAGAGACACTACATACTGATATACACCTGGACATCAGCAGGAGAGGACTCTTTAAAGTAGAGACACTACACACTGATATACACCTGAACATCAGCAGGAGAGGACTCTTTAAAGTAGAGACACTACATACTGATATACACCTGAACATCAGCAGGAGAGGACTCTTTAAAGTAGAGACACTACATACTGATATACACCTGAACATCAGCAGGAGAGGACTCTTTAAAGTAGAGACATACATACTGATATACACCTGAACATCAGCAGGAGAGGACTCTTTAAAGTAGAGACACTACATACTGATATACACCTGCACATCAGCAGGAGAGGACTCTTTAAAGTAGAGACACTACATACTGATATACACCTGAACATCAGCAGGAGAGGACTCTTTAAAGTAGAGACACTACATACTGATATACACCTGAACATCAGCAGGAGAGGACTCTTTAAAGTAGAGACACTACATACTGATATACACCTGCACATCAGCAGGAGAGGACTCTTTAAAGTAGAGACACTACATACTGATATACACCTGAACATCAGCAGGAGAGGACTCTTTAAAGTAGAGACACTACATACTGATATACACCTGAACATCAGCAGGAGAGGACTCTTTAAAGTAGAGACACTACATACTGATATACACCTGAACATCAGCAGGAGAGGACTCTTTAAAGTAGAGACACTACATACTGATATACACCTGAACATCAGCAGGAGAGGACTCTTTAAAGTAGAGACACTACATACTGATATACACCTGAACATCAGCAGGAGAGGACTCTTTAAAGTAGAGACACTACACACTGATATACACCTGAACATCAGCAGGAGAGGACTCTTTAAAGTAGAGACACTACATACTGATATACACCTGAACATCAGCAGGAGAGGACTCTTTAAAGTAGAGACTACATACTGATATACACCCGATCATCAGCAGGAGAGGACTCTTTAAAGTAGAGACTACGTACTGATATACACCTGAACATCAGCAGGAGAGGACTCTTTAAAGTAGAGACACGACATACTGATATACACCTGAACATCAGCAGGAGAGGACTCTTTAAAGTAGAGACACTACATACTGATATACACCCGATCATCAGCAGTAGAGGACTCTTTAAAGTAGAGACTACATACTGATATACACCCGATCATCAGCAGGAGAGGACTCTTTAAAGTAGAGACACGACATACTGATATACACCTGAACATCAGCAGGAGAGGACTCTTTAAAGTAGAGACACTACATACTGATATACACCTGAACATCAGCAGGAGAGAACTCTTTAAAGTAGAGACTACGTACTGATATACACCTGAACATCAGCAGGAGAGGACTCTTTAAAGTAGAGACACTACATACTGATATACACCTGCACATCAGCAGGAGAGGACTCTTTAAAGTAGAGACACTACATACTGATATACACCTGAACATCAGCAGGAGAGGACTCTTTAAAGTAGAGACACTACATACTGATATACACCTGAACATCAGCAGGGAGAACTCTTTAAAGTAGAGACTACATACTGATATACACCCGACATCAGCAGGAGAGGAC